>CABFWO010003751.1:55652-79686 GCA_902155825.1 Timema genevievae
TATATATATATATATATATATATATTATTTTTACATTATTCTTATACATACATTTACATACATTAGCTTTATACCTTTGATATTATCAATGATACCCTTATACATATATATTCCACTAAGGAATAGTTGGAAAGTGGTGTCTATAGACTGTAAACATTATATAGCTCATGTAGTATTTTAGTTAGGCTTTTTTTAATTATGAAAAAAGTCCATATTCCTATTATTTTTCTCAACAAGGTAAATAAATTGTATATATACATGAAACAAAACACATTACATGAGTTCTTTGAGTAGCCTCTTGTAATATTGAGCAATACTTTAAGTTAAGTAGTAATTTCATGTTCTGATATAATTATTATAGTAAGATAGTAAATATTATACTATTTCCCTACTTTAACTGATTAAATACACCCCTATAAATACTAATTAGGATATTAGTACATACAATAGATTTCTTTATTTGACCAAATTTAAAGTAATTTTATTTAAATTTGACATTATCACTATTATTATTATTATTATTATTATTATTATTATTATTATTATTATTATTATTATTATTATTATTATTATTATTATTTGCACCACATATTTCAACCCATTTGGGCTGTACGCACAAATCTGACTCTAACATTAGCTTATTAAAAATTTTAATAAATAATTATAACAAATATAGTTTCCTCTTATCTAAATAAACTAAAGCTTTGTAGTCTTTATGGAGAAAGTAGCATAAATATTATATTCAAACAAATGAATAAAATGTGAGGTACCAGCCACCGTGGGAAGGAAACAAATTCATCAGTCTATCTGTGAGAGATATTGAAATGAAATTCTTCATAGAAAATTATAATTTATTTTAAAAAAGCCACATTATAACTCCCAAATGTTTTTTTTTCCAATTCACGGCAATTTTCACCATTGCTGAATTTGAAAATGTACAAAAATACCGTTATAAATTTCTCTTTATCTAAAATATAATATTTTTTTTTACTTCAACCATTTGATAAAGACTCTTCAATTCTCGATGGATCCAAATATTTAATAGGAAGTGGACTATGAAACTAAATCTATAATCATGTTTCCATATTGAAGTAAATTATGCTGAAAATAAGATTTTATCCTTTTTGGTGAATTGGCGAAGAGAACGCTGTGGTTTGATTCTTGGTCGGATGTCTGGAGAGAAGTAATTGTTTATTGGTATACCACTCTACTTCTAAGCAAATACTGGTAAATCTCCTATAAAATATATTTTACTTGTTTACATCGTGTTACACTGGATGTCATCCCTGAGGAAACTGCATGTTTACTATTGGAAAACAGCGTTGTCATATTTCCTATTGTCATATTTCATATGTCATATCACCTTAAATATAAGGCAAATTTCGCAACGCTGGTTAGTCGAGGTTGCCAGTAGCTCCTTTTTACTCAGGCACACCACCATTAGACATAACTGAGAGCGAGGAGATTTGGCAACAGTTGACACAGAGAGAGAGAGAGAAGATAAAGCTTATCTCTACAAGACCTGCAATTCCCTCAGAAATGATAATGAGTTTAAAGCAATATATGTATTATTAATATGAATAGCTAGTAAGGAGAAAGGGAAAATAAAACTATCTTTTCAGCTTTCAAAAAACTCCACAGTAGCCGTAAAAACCCCATACACTTGAAATCGGAGTGGCATCAGTATTTCATCTAATTGGAATATCGACTAATTCAGATGGCGTTCATCCAGCTTCCCATTAATTTATTTTTAGAATGACAGTGGTATTGCTCTATTAATCACGTCACGATCCAATCAGTCCCTGGCAGGAAGAAATAGAGCCAGTCTGATGAACATATCAAGCTTTCGGTGGGATTTTGGTGGTAATTAAGTTGGTCGTATCCTGCACGATGATAAATATCGAATACAATTTAATATAATTATTGACAAGATAAAATATAATTAACCCTGGACCTAATATATGAAGAATAAAATGAATAATGTTATACCTACTAACAACATTATAGATTAACGCAAATGTATATCGAGCCTTAATACCTTTCAGGATTAGTCATTTATGTATTATACTAATGGGTGTAGAGATTAGTAAGATAGAACATTCAAGTGACGTTGTGGTAGAAAAAATATTAATATAAAGTATGAATAAATGAATTTTGGTTTAATCGATATGGTATTGGGGACCAACTACCAACCCTTTTTATTTTCTGAGGTAGGTTGATTTTTTATTCAATAAGTAAATTCCCAGAAACTGCTCAGCGGTGATACGAAAACCCCTTCTCTCATGACCCCTGGACTTAGTCTAATTTTTTTTTAAATTATTGGACACTTACACCAAATAACTTTCTGGAGCAGATTATTATTCCTGGCTTTGACATCAAACCAACAGAAAATATTTATACCTGGGCTACAATGTTTAAATTTACCATGTATATTAATATGATAAATAAATCAATGACACCATGAAATTTATATAGTGATTGTAATTATTGTAATGACAAATCTTTAAATAAAGAAACCCCACCTAATAAGGCATACCTAATATGATATAAAATTAATATATGTATTGTGAAGCAACACTTGAAATATGATGACAAAACAGAAAATAAAATTATGAATTATTACATAAATATTCATTCAAATGAAATATTAATATAAAAGGTTTATTTAAGGTTTCATATCAGATAAAAATATTGAGTTCTTTAAAAATTATATATATAGCTTGACACTTCTAATAGTTGGATGATGATGGATGAACTATTCTATTTCATCCAATAATGTAGCTTGGTGATATAAGGTTCCGGTAGCTATTATATATACTCGGTTTTATACCTCACATATTCTTCTCGAAATTATCTCCTGCCCTTCCTTGAAGATTAGTCCTTACTTTTAAATAAGGGTTTGCTGCTAAAATGATGTTTGGTTATAGAAAATTAATATATTTAAGATGGCCCAAATTGAGTCTATCCTTATCTTTTTTAACAATTCTTTCAAGTGAACAAAACAAAAAACCATTAACAACTTACAAACATGTTCTCTTTCTATTTAAAATACCTTCCGGCATATGAGAACACTAGTAGCCGAGATATACAACTTATAAAAAAGCTTAATTCTTTAGACAATGAAAGACAGTATTATTAAAAAAATCACTTAATATTATAATTTGACAAATAAACATTTATCGTCTTTAAAATTATTTTTTAAATTTCACACCAAAAATCCAAATGAGAATAATAATCTCTTCCGCTAACAGCATTTTAGTTCTTCAAATGAAAGCCAGATGTTATAAGCGTCCAAGAACATACATTAAATTGAGATCATAATAGTTCCTAAATAAAACACTCTCTAAAGCAGAGAGCGTTAAATTTCCTACAAAACAAATCATGGCTGGTAGGCAGTTTATGAATCAAAATAAAGAAATAAAATGTTTTATAGAGAAATAAAGGTAAGTAGATAATATATAATATGTGGATCTTAATTGTAAAAAGTAAATAATTTTCGAAACTTTAGGAGTTGTTATTGAAATAAAAAAAGAGTAAAATTTGTCAACGTAATTACTTATTTGAAAGACTGAGTTAACCGAATATATCACATTTATATTATAAGTAATTCTTTTAGCTATATTAACATTACAACTTACATATTATAGCATAGAGGAAGAGTAGAAATCTATTTTAAACTATTATTCACTATCAGAAAACCTGATTTGAATTAAGAGAACAAACTTTCCGCTGTCAGAAAATTAATATGTGAGATTGACGCCTTAATCGGAAGCATCCCTTATTAATGGAAGAAAAATATATTATCAATTAAATAAAGGCAAAGAACGAAAAGGGGGTGGTTAGTGTGTAAAGTAAAATACATAATGATGGGAGGGATGATTAAATAATAATAGATTTGACACACAAAACTCAGTTATATAAATATAGTTTATTAAATAAATAAACACAATGGTGACTCAGACCATAAATATAATAATACCCCGCTTAAAATACTTCCAAATCCAAAAGGGATCTGGCAAGAAAAGGACAAAAAATTACAATAACTACAAAGAGTGAATAATCGACTAGTAAAAAAGTTCCCTACCACTATATTATCAGGGAGAAGAAAAACTGGCTATTTTATTTTGTTTATTCATTTTTCACCGAAATATAAATTATTGTAGTTGTGAACCTTTTCGACAATGAGATTATTATAAATCTGTATGTATTATGTGTCACCGATGAATAAAAGTGTATTTCACAATTTGGTCTGTCTGTTTGTTTGTCCATGGCCACAGATATTTAAACAGTTTGGTGTATTTTGTTCACACTCGATATTAAGATATAGATATTATATAGATATATATATAAATCACAATTAAAAGAGGTGTATAAAGGGTTTTAAAAGATAAAAATAGAATAAAAGAAATGATTTGTAAATAATTTAAAATGTGTAAGAAATGGTGTAAGCATGATTTCTCGTTCAAAATTCAGGTGATGCATTTGCTTCGTAATCCAGACACACACATCACGTTGACCATTGTGGGATTTTGAGGATGGAAACATCATTAAAATATAAGTTGTAATCTCTAAATATATATAAAAAAATTAAAACTTTAATTATATCTGTGTTCCCCGACCAGAAGACGATTTGGAAATGTTATTTCAGAAATAAAATACATCCATTTAATGTTCCGCTGCTAGTTATAGTTTAATCAGTTGATATTTTTTTTTAGACAGTATAATCTGATTCATTCTCAATCAAGAGTTAACAAGAGAATTAAGATTTAAGTTTATTGTACATGTAATAGTATTCAAACCCGCCTCGGTGGCGTAGATGTCTAACGTGCTAGTCGTGTTGAGCTCTACCGCCGAGGACGGGGAGATCGAGATTTGAATCTCGGTCGGATGAACCGGGGGTGGTTTTTACTAAATGGTTTTCCACTCTCCCCCACGCAAATTTGGGTTCACTTCCTCTAAATTCAATCCTCCCAATTTCTAATCCATTAGCGTAATTAGTACTTAAGCGTATAACCCGAACAGGTAGTAAGACGCGGTGCTAATTATTATTATTTATAGTATTCAATATTTCAAAGAACGTGTTTTTCAACAATAACTCTAGGAATACGCTTTGTTATAGTAGTTGTCTAGTAGAAACCATTATATTGCTGCATTAAAATTTAGGAAACGTTAGTTACCTTAGTAATAATGTATTTTGCGTAATTAACATAATTATAACTACACCTAACAGAATTTTTATTGGTGGAATACTCCCAAAAATTGTTTACATAGTTCCAATATTTTACATTTTACTTCACCTTATATATAATATCAAACATGTAATTACATCCGCTAAACGCTTACTCGATGCAATCATGGCAATTGCAGTGACAAATCTTGGAATTTAATTATAATTCATAAATTTTAATGCACATTCAAGATCTTTATTTACTGTCACCACGTCTTACTACATGATCGGGCTTTACACATACAAACTTCGCTAATGTGTTAGGAATGAGCTAGCTTGAACTAAGAGAAAGTTTGCTAGAATTGGTATGGAAGAGGAGTGGAAAACCATTAAAAAACTCCATAGACCCCCCTGGTAAATGAACCCTGACCTCCCCGTCATTAATTCAATACAACGAAAAGTTGCTCATTAGACCATTTTACCATCAAGGCGAGTATTTAAAACTTTAATGACAATGTACATACTAATTTTTTAGTCTAATATATAATTGAATTAAACAAATAAATACTCCTCCAGTTTAAACTTCGGTGGACTTTACCCTGTGCCACCTGTAATATGTAAGTTACAATTATGAACAATTTCAGAATTCTGGCTATTCGGGGAAGGGAAGAACCCCCGCAAATCTTAGACCACCATTTATAAATCTACTAAATTTTTCTAAATGCTCTTTTGTGTACAGTACATTAGGATTTTGGTATGAAATGCCTTTTTTTTAAATATATATTTTGTCGTTCAGTATTCATAACATTTCACTTTTTTTAAAAAATATCTCGTGTATCTATTAAATCTACCAATAGTAAGAGCTGGAGATAAAACTACCTGAAATATCAACACGCAAACGTAAAATGTAGCTTATATAGTGGTCAAATAATTTTATTTCTATTAAAGTTGAACTTCAGTCACTGTTGTAGTATTTAAAGCTGATACACTTTCAATAATATTGTAGTGGCGAATAATTATGACTGCTTTCCTTTTACTTTAATTGAAATTTAGAGTGTTGGTAAAATGTACAGTAACATTCTTAAAAAAATTTTTTTTTATTTTTCACGCATGATGTGTATCTAAATATTTAATATAGATAATGGAATTTTAAGCAATGATTCATAAAAACCTTTAATCACAAAGGGGCTTATACATATTTAAATAATTGCCTTTCTTTAAGTAAAAATGAGTTATTATCAAGCAAGAATTTAAATCTACTTATTACATGGTAAAATGTTTTTGACCTCTGAAATAAAATATTGTTGAATATAGTCTACGTTAGTGATCCATTTTAAGAACAATGCTCTATATATATTTAAATATTAGTGTTTGTATACATTTTTATAAATAATTATCCTAGCTAAAGGCCGAACAAATAAGAATTTATTTCATAATTGTAAATATGTAAATTGGTATTATCAATTTAATGTGTTATTTTATCACTCCTAACGTAGAGAATATACGCAATTATATTAACATATTTGCTAAAATTGTTAAAGAATACAACATAATATATAATACGCGCATGTATATATATTTGAAAACATTAATTAGGAATCAAGTAACAAAATTTAATCCATAATATTTTTAATAAATGCATGCTTAAAGTAAAACATACCATATTAAAATGTATATTTAAAGAACTTGCGTGTCACTCTTTGCTTCCACGAATATCAGTTTAATTGTAATCTCCTTATAGTAAAGGATGTCTACATTACTTAAAATATCACCTAAACTTTGCCAATGATTCACCAAACGTTGAAAATATCATGTGTATGTAGGCTTAATCCACGTTCCAGAATGGTTTAGAATTTTTTTAAGTTCTCTATGTGCCTGTATCCGATTTGGTACTTGAAATACATTGCCGTATTATACAGAGCAATATTTTATATAAAAATTGTTATGATTAATTCTCAAATAAGTTAGCTAGATTTTCTAAGGTACGAATTTAACGGACGCTAGAAAATACTAGTTTTGTTCCAATTTTATTTCAAAACTTAATTTCGGTCAAAATAAATAAATGTTTTTCCCTAGAAACATGGAGTTTTATTTTCTTAACATGATGACATCAACAACTCTTGAACATTTATCCAGGGTGCCTTGAAATGTAATGACAAATTTTATATTAAATAGAAAGTTTATCTTCTAATGCTACGATGATCATGGAATATATATAAATACTGTTGATATCACCATGTGAAAAAAATTAACTTCTTTTCTTCTACTAAAAAAAAATACTTAATTTATTTTGGACAAAAGAGTTTTGCTGTAAAAGCTTAAAAAACCCTCCACACTCCTACTTTAATTGTGTCTAAAATCAAATATATCTGTTATAGTTTTTATGTGATATGTTTTATTTTGTTGGTAAACATTATTCAATAAATTCACGTAAAAAACAATAGTAAACTGTAACGTTAACTGTTGATTGTAATGTTACGTTAGCAAAAAAAACCATTTTAACCTTGAGTGGGGCCGGAGAGAGCCAAAAAGGGGACGTTCTGACTACCACGTCTTCCTGACGAGTGCAGGTTTGGATTAGAAAGAACATGAGCTTGTAAATAACCGTAAAATAGCACAAAATGTTTAACATTTATACACAAATTAACATATAAAGGAAATTGTAATAATCAAAATTAGAAAGGACACAAGTTCATTAGAAAAATTAATATAATATCGAAATAATAAATAAAATATCATATCAAATAACCAACGTGAAATTGAGCCCAAGAGACCATATTTATATAGAATAACTTATCTTAGCAAGAGCAAATAATTTAGATATCTAAATTCAAGTCTAATAAAGACAAGATAAAAAGCACAATCAAGATAACAAAACTAACATTTAAAAAAAAAACCGTCTCAAACCATAAACAAGACAAAATCACTATCCTTAACTTAAAAAAAATAGCACTAAGAATGGCCACTTAAGATAGAATAACTGACTCGAAATAGTAAAAAACACGCTTCGTTGGCCACGTGATATAACGTACTGATCAGGTGTTCGAATAGACCACTGAAGACGGGAGACCGTGGTTCGATCCCTGTCGGGTGCACTGAGGAAGTGGTTTTTCATAAAGGGTTTTACACTTTCCTTTAACGTAAATGGGAGTGCACTTTCTCTAAATTAAACCATCATAATCCCTAACATAATAGTATAAATAGTACATAAATAGTATCGTAATAGATAAAAAGAAGCGGTGCTAAAAAAACTAACAAAATATTTTAATACAGATGTCACCATATTGGCCCAAGCTATTAAAAATAATGTTACAACATTGAAACAAATAATAATTAAATTAAAACGTCACAATATCACTAGTAGCCTAAAGCGACACTAATATAACATTTTTGATATCCCATTTAAACTAGTGTATCATCCAACAAATTTCTTACAATCTAGATAGAATCTAACGTAAAATATCAGTGATAAATTTACAACTATGCTAGTACTGTAGATCTAAACTATCTTAACATAAATCATGTCACAATAACACAAATAACTTTAACTAATAAATAATTGTGTCAAAATATATTTTACACAAATAGCATCAATAATGTGGTGCTCTAGATAAAACTACTGCCCTAAGCTGGCATCAAGAATATAGAGTAAATGACACTGAACTCTGCAAGGAATTTCTCACTCCATTGTTTAAAAACGAAGACATCTACTCAAAACTCGTAATATATGTTAAACGAAATAATATACAATAGAAAACCCTAGTAAAATTGCTTATACCCACGTCAAACATTTTTTACTCCCGGTTTAAATTGTATAAATTTATTGTTGAAAACTTAAAGTTCTCATTTGTATATTTGGACAAAAAAAAAAGATCGATGTTAGGTCTACAGGGGTCAACATTTATTATTAAAATTTCGGCTTCCGGTTAAAATTCTCGACATTTTATTAGAGGTTGCACATCCTATGGCTATCGCATTGCTATTAAATTTCTCATTTATAAACTTAGACTTATAAAAATGGTAAATAGTGACTAATGACTCTAAAATGACGTAGAAAGTTTATGCCATTAGAAAATTATTACGTTAAAACTCAAGTAGTATCTCTGTACAAATAAAGCTCACAAAACTGTTTTAATATATATGTCAATATTTTCAAAACTGTTGGTTTTATAAAGATATTTTTCAAATAAATGTTTTTCATTTTTAAGAGTACTACAATTTTGTATAAGTTATTTAGTATCTCAAATAGTTGCAGATACGGAAATGTCCACTTCTGTATATTACTTAAAAGTCATTTTCATTGAAATATTAAAATAGTCATTCTATTTATAATCTTAATCAACGCCCAGATATTAATTTTAAGCAAAATCTTCAGAACCGATTTTGGGAAAAATCTATTTTTTATCTCTTCTCCCTTTACTAAACTACTCCTAATTTTAGGGTTAATCAGACACACAGAAATACGGCATTGCAAAAACCTCTTTTTAGGGTTCGGGGGTCATAAAACTTTGATATCCATCAACATCTCGGGTGAGATTTCTTTATACGGTTGCAATACTTTATCTTTAATGTTCGAAAATTTCAAAATTATTTATATTTGTCTAAGTCTTGAAAATTAGTTTTCAAATAAAATATTTTTATTATAAACAGACCTATATATTTTCAATGGAAGTAATAGAAGTAATTTCTTATCAAAAAGAGTTACGGAGATATGATGAAAAATTAGAATCTATGCATCTGACCGGAACCCTTGAAGTAATTGAGATTAGGCATTCTGTCTTTAATATAGACCAATGCTTGGAAATTAAATTTAATCAAAATCGTTGGAGCTGATTTTGAGGAAAACTATTTTGTTCTTTTTTCGCTGTTTTAGAATTACCCTTAATTTTAAGGTTGGATATAAAATTCCAAAAACCCATTGGCGCAACCCAATGAAAACCTTAGATACCAGGTTTTAGCCTGATCAATAAAATAGTTTAGGCTCTTCTCGGAGGTACAGAGAGACGTCAATGCAAAAATCACTTTTTCAGATTCGGGAGATCATTAAACGTTGAAATTCATTAAAATCTCTAGTTAGATATTTTTGACGATATCAACACACTTTATCTACCTTTAAGGAAGGAAGAAATTATATATAGCTGGATGTTATCAAAATATAAACACATTAAGAGCCTAAGATAATATTATTGTTGTCACAATCTTATCTAAAATAAGATTAATGTTGTCACAGTATATAAGTAAACAACTAACCTAAAATAACATCAAATATGTCTAACTATATAAAAAATAGCATAGCTATTTAAAATGCTTTTCTAAACAATTGCATGGTGCACCTACTCGCGATGAAATACAAAGAATGTTGAGGATTATGTGACGTAACGCTGAGTTTTATTTAGTATAAAATGATGTTTTTGAAAATAGTGTCTGATAAATAAATAACTAAATGCAAATTTTGACGCGATATCATTAAATTTTGAAAATATTTTACCCATAAAACGCCAATGTTTTGTCCATTCCAAATTTTTACTAAAATTGTTAAATAATTTATTATTTAATCAAGATATAAAGGTACATTTAATAAACCAAGGATGGTTCGACGTGTTTATTTAGTAATCCATCAAATTAATATAAGATCAAAACAACACTTTTTAAAATAGTTATTTTTAATAACATATATATAGATTGTATTTTTGGTTGGTAAAAACCTCAAATATGACTAATATTAATTTATTAATCTGCCAAAAATATATTATTTAAATTAAATTCACGTACACACACTTTCAAAAATCTTAGCAATATAAATATATATTTACACTTTATTTTATTATTTAGTACCGCATCATAATAGCCAATCGGGTTAAACGTTTATGTACTAATTACACTAATGAATTAGGAATTAATAATGTTGAATTTAGACACGAACACGAAACTAGCGCGTTAGCTAACTATATAACTGAGGCGGTCCAGATTTTTATTAATCTTGATAAATGCATATTAAAACATTATTATGCTATTTTTAATACATAATTTTATTTGAATCAATATCTATTTTAAAACAGATACCTAACAAGACCCGTGGTTTATTGGTCAGTGCAGCTAGCTACGAGTCTAGTAGCCCAGGGTTCGATTCCCGGCTCTTACCTTGGGTATTTTCCCCCAAGGTAAATTATCCCAATGCTCCCCAGAGGAAGGTAAATTGGGCTTAATTAAGGCTAAGACTTACACCCGCCCCACAACCTCATAATTACTATCATTACACCTCATAGCGAGTACCTATAGACAGCTTCATATGTTGTACCGTGGACAAAGTTCTGTGCCTGAAGAGCGGCTAATAGTCCACACATAGATTGACCAAAACCGTACGTTATGTCTCTCATGGTTATTAATGCCATACGATTAAAAATTAAACAATAAGCCTTTAACTTTAACTTCACACCACAATATTGTGAAGACGATATTTTCAGTGAGTAGGTTGGCTCCAAAAATGGGTAAGCAAATATCAAAATTGAGGGAAATGTGATTTAAAATATCATTAATTATGACAAAATCTAAAGACACTTGTACACAATTAACTTTAATCACGTTATATCATAAAATAGATGGCACACATAACCTAGTAAGACATCAATTATAATATAATATTAAAATAAAAAATAGCCTTAGATCTAAAAAATACATTAAAAACTGAAGTGCACAGTTATTTTATAATTTGATATATATATATATATATATATATATATATATATATATATATATATATATATATATACACACAAACCCATATATATATATATATGGGTTTGTGTGTGTGTGTGTATTATTTCCTTAGATTGATACTGTTCACTGTTAAAAGCTTAAGAGAAGCGGGTCAGTTTACCACTAGGGGTAAATCGCTACTAACTGAACCAGAGCTTATCTTTTAAACTGGGAGAATTTAGATATGATCTATACAACCAAGTAAGGGCTTTGGAAAACATAGATATTACATATATACTTAGTTGAAGTTTAGAGATGATTTTATAATAAGAGTTTATTGGCTGAATACGTGGTTGAATAGAAGTAGGCTTACCTACATCTTGTGAGGTTTGGATTTTCCATTAAAACAAAAATTTTTCTGTGGTGTGAATAATTATTTAATCTTAAGCATTCATGAGGATTTATAATTTTTTTTAATGCTCACATATTAAATAATATTTTTAAATTTATTTTTAACTAAATCTCAAATAAGTTTATTACATTTTCATAAAACAAATTTTTAGACTATTTTGAATGTAAGAAGATTTTGCATAAATTATATTTTAATAATTAATGTACATTAATTTTTTCAACTTTGTGAATAGAAAATAGAATCTTTCATAGTAGAAGGAAATCCATATAAATATAATTCATTATTAATTTTACCTAAATGCTCAATTCCGAAAAAAATTAGTTCAATTGCTGTAGTTGAGATATGATTCATTTATGACTTTAACTTGATTTGTTTTATTTTAGCTACTACATACGAGTTACACTATCCCATAAGAAAATATTCTTATCCACCAAACAAAGTTTTTTTTATGTTTGGTAAAAAGAGATATATAAAATATCACAAGGTTTAATATATTCTAATGTCTATTATATTTTAAGTTTAGATAATCCATTGTATTATTATTATTATCGAATTATATAATTTACAGGAAAATCAAATATCAATTACTGTATAGATTTAGTGCAACAAGATGAGGAAGTTTTTGACTAGCAAATTATACTTGTAGATGAGGAAGAAACTGGTGAGGTGCTACATAAGGAGCTGAAACATAGACTCCGAGAAAAAAAGAGGAATACATATCTGGAAATCATTTATATATGGTGTGGAGGAGAATAAAGAGGATTAAGTGATTAGAAAGAATAAATTTAAAAAATGCACGTGATTTTATAAAGAAATTCCAGTCACATCATGAGAAGAAATGGGTTATTGAGTTATGTCATAGAATGAAAGGTGGTAGGAACATAATAATCAAGAAGAAGACAACGAATGCATCCTTTAAATATTTCAAACAAGGAAAGACGGTAAAACTTCAGATTCTTAGAAAGTAAGCTTCTGTTAAATCTTCCATGAGGATTAAATTTGGACAAGACAACGAATTCCCTAAAAGACAGATATAATAATAATAATAATTTTGTAAGCAAATTTAATATTTTATCATATTTACTACATTTTTGTAGATCTGTTTTGTAGATTACATTTTCATGTCAAAAAGAAAAATTAGTTTCAATCACTTTCAAACAATATAGACAATAGAAGTAAATTGAAAGTGTACTTACCCCCTGGGGAGATATCTGTTGTTGTTGTTGTTGTTGTTGTTGTATTCAAAAAATGCAGGCTAGTGTTTTTAGAGTTCACAAGACACTGATAGTTTATTAAGTCCCACGGGTTCAACAGAAAAAGTAGACTTGACAGCAACTTGAATTTAAAAACAAGTCGGTTTGGACATTACATTTTTTACGGAACGTTCGTTATTAATTGTCAGGAATGTATTAGTAAAATGATTATTTATATAAAAATAGTAAAATCAACTCATAAATGGTTACTTGAAATTAATTTAAATGTAATATATATATAATATGATAGAATTTTAATTATCAGTAATTATTAAAGCTAGTGGCTATATTGTCTTTGAAAATTAAAATAATGTTATATACATTAATTTTGCTAATAATATAAGAAGCTATAATTATTATTAAATTAGATAACCAAACTAAAATAATTAGTTGAAAAAATCATCCTTCATATTTATCTCGTTTATAATACACATAAAAAATGGATTTATACCAAAATTAAGCTATACAAAATGTAAAATATTATTATTTAGTTATTTTTGACTAACTAACTTTTAGAAAATAAAAATAAAATAGTTTATATTTCAAAAGTTATGCTTCTTTTTTTTGCATCAGAATTAATATATAAATCTTAAAACAGATTTAATTTATCAACTGATTTTTACTCAAGTAGTAAATAAAATGTACTAATACAAACCTTTTATCGAACACAAAAAGGGTAATTGTCTTACATAACGTATACAAATTACATCATGTATAGTTTAAATAAAACCAAATTGCTTTCTAAAACCGGAAACTTTAGTAAAATCACGTTTTAAAACGGCATCAACGATTACCTGTATGTATAACTCCGTCACAGACAGGTATGTTCTCGAAATGACAGGTACAACAAGAGGTTATGTGTTAATGACCGCAAGGAGGTCTAGACGTGTGTCTGGACCAAGATGTTGAGTCACCGGGATCACGGGACATTGTGTCAGGGAGAGGTGACGTGGTCCAAACCTCTCTCACAGCATCGTCCCTATGCGTCACTACGCATGCTCTAAGCCTCCAGCACAGTTCTCGGGCAACAGCCCACCAGATCACTATTTACGACGCCGATTTCAGAACGAACAAATTACTTCTCAAAGAAAGGTTTTGTAAATAAATATATTAATTTAAATTTAAAAATAATATATAAGCAAGGTTAAAAAATACTATAATTTAATTTCCTGAAAAACATATTAGACTATATTAAAAATGCTTTTTCATTCTAAAAATGAAGGTGATGAATTTATCTATTTTGTTAAAGAAAATACCTTTAATATTTGTTATTTCAAAATTTGTTGTTAATACTATTAATAATACATGTCTTCCTTTTTCAATCTGAAGCATATTAAAGTCCTGAGTTTGCTTCCCATATTAATGATTTAATTAATTGGAGGAAGAGTCTACACTAAAAAGAACACGATTTATTATTTATTAATACATCTCTTATATACATTATATAAGCTTAACGCTGTATAAGTATATATTAAATAAATTTCACAATATTACATGAAAAATATTAGGATTTTCGAAATGAGGGTATTTAGGAAAATAATTATTGGTCCTAAAAGAGATGAGAACACTCGGGAGGGTAAGAGGATACATAATGATGAGTAACATACTTTGTATTCATCACAAGGCATTGCTAGCTTAGTAGTGTATCGAAGATTATAGTGGGCAGGACATGCAGCGTGAGTGAGAGATTCTAGAACCATGTTCAATATTGACTGGCAAACCCAATGGGAAGCGATCACTGGGAGGACCTAGGGAGGTGAACATTAGAATGGACCTGAAAAATATAGGTTGTAATATGATAGACTAGGTAGGAATATCCAAAGATAGGGATATAGTGCTATAATGTAGACTAGATAGAACTAGCTCATTATAAGGGTAGGTGACGTAATTTTGTAAGTGAGGCAATACAATATCGAGTCCCTAATGTTAGAAAATAAGTAAGTAAACAATATGAGTGTTTTTGGAGTTATATTAATGGGTTTGTCTAATGGTTTTGAAACTAAAGTTGTAAGAGGAAAATGTTTGTTGTATATTTCTTATGTATATTAACTTGTGATTGATTCTGTGTACATTCCAATTTGGTGTTTGGTTTTGTAAATATATAAAAACTACTAAATAAAAGAAATACTCTTAAATATCATACAAATCCTCAAATTTTAAATAGGCAGAATTCAATTTAAGGCTCATAATAATGGTTACAAAAATATTACAACAAAATGTAATTGTACTTTGACTAAAATTCGTATGCACAGTTGATCCTTAGTTAAATAAAGTTTTTGTTAAGTGTTCTTGACAAATATTAAAGTTTTCCTATTTGAAAAAATAACATTTTGGCTGTTGGCAAGTTTTATTGCCTAAACAAACCTTACCACACAACTTTACTTTCCGACACGATGGGGCTCTGTTTCTTTGTTTACTTTCTATCTTTCTCTCTTTCGTTATATGTTCCAGTGTGACCAATATCTCATTCGCAATTGTACTTTCTTTCTCTTTTTCATTTCATCTCTAGTTCACATTTTCATCTTTACTACTAGCTAAGTTTCCGCTCGATATCTTCCAAAAATACTTCCAAAAATACTAGACTCTTTTTATTTCTATTCATCTATCATACTAGACGAAAACTTTCAGTAACGATTTTATTTTCTTATGTTTCTCTCGTTACGAAGTATCTCTACTTCTTTGAATGTTCGCTTCATTGAATACAACATAATAATCAACTGGTCAGAAAGGAACGATTTGAGAGGAATGGTGCTCATTTTTAAACGGTGTTCTGAAAATCTCTAATATTAGAGTTTATATTAACAGATAAAAAACAAGTTTAAATGTATAATAGGGCCCCTATATGATCAGTCAGACTGTTAGTATTAATAAAGTAATAATTAATACTGACACTTTGACTGATCATATAGGGTAGTACTGATGGACTGATGGACGGAATTATGAAAATACTGATGTGATCCGAATTTTCTGACCACATCAGTCTCAGTATATCAGTCTTGTAAGTGGTGGGAGAGACTGGCGGTATTACTGACATTAAGACTGGCCGTGTGTGCGTGAGATTCTCAGTATTTTCTTCCGTCTCAGTAGCAAACATAGACTGACCACACCTTTTTCTTTTCATCCATGTTGTTACACGGGACATACAGGATTTGTTAGTGATAACAATAATGACGCGAGGACTTACTGTGCATGGTCTTGTTGTAGATACTGATTCATCATGTCAGTGAGATTATCAGTCTTAGGACTGACAGACTGATCGTGTAGGGGCACTATTATAAACATATGTATTCGATAATTCCCTTTTAAAAAATTATAAATTGAAATGGTAATATATAAACGAGTGACATTCCTATGAGCATACGATCTATGTTTTTAAATATTAAAAAAATGTGTAAGTATTATTTAGTTTTTGAAATATGATGAAGCCTATATTTGATGAATAATTAGAGTATACTATATTAAAAAAGGTCGTATAGGTTTATAGCCTGGCTCTATAAATATGGACAGCTTTATAATTAATATTATTGATGTCTTTTTAAAACAATAATTAATGATTATATATTTATAACCAAAAACCAAATAATGTAACAACTAAAGAAAATAATGAAGTTTTAAAACTATTTATTTTGATAAGCTAGAATTTCTGTAACCACTATTTATCAACTCCTGTATAAAATGAATGTATCACTATGGTAAAAAAAAACCACTACGAATATTTCCTACACACGCACGTACATAAATTCAGGACATAACAGGAGGATCCAGGGGCTGTTTTAATCATCCCCAACCTTTCCCTAGGTGAGGTCCTCCCCTTTACCCAACTCAATTAGTGCCAACTTGCCTTTCACGCACACCATCCCCCTCTTTTTGTCTTTTCACGCTTGGACACATACCTAACAAACAAAAAAAACTGACGAAAAAAATTATTCTTATATATAGTACGTAGAGGGGGATGATTACACTCTTCAAAATGGCTGGGGTAGTTTGTTATTTCCATGAAAGAGGAGCTTCAAATATTAAATAAATATTATTTTATAATCTAATCATTAGAATTATAAATTCCAGAAATTTTAAAAACCCCTTTTGTTTTGATTTCATAGTTAGTAAAGTATAATTTTTTTTTTGTTTATTTGTTATTTATTCTCAAATAATTTTGTAGTTTTACATCCTTAGTATGTTTTATAAAATAAACTCACTCTATATGTATCTCGAATATATCATATTCTGTGTAGGTGCCAGGTAATCGTATATTCTATGATAGGTCATTGCATGATAAATGATAAAATCAATACTTTTTGTATGCAATCCAAATGTTATAGTTAACTATAATCCTGTAAAATTATTATGCTCATTCTAATACTCCTTGTAAATATTACATCAATTACTAAGTTAAAATGTTTAAAAAATTAAAGCCATATTTGTATTTTTAATAAAATGTTTCTTATAGTAAAAAAAAAGTATTTTTTTAGCACCTCGTCTTACTATTCGTTTGGGTCACAAGCTCAGCGGTAAACACGCCAATGATTTTAGGGTTTAAGAAGGCTATATTTAGACCTGAAACCTGAAAGGTTAGGTTAGGTCTAGATAAAAACAAAAACACTTCTCCGTTCATTTCTTCTGACAATTTTAAAACGTACAACTTCTTACACTTTCAATTTTAATGTTTTTGCATAATCGGAATTCTTTTTTTTTATATGAGGAAACTCATAGTTAATATCACATAAAAAATTGAAAAATAATGTAACTACGTTGAGTAAATTCATTTTCTTTATATCTAACTTAAATATGAAAGATGAAATCAATCATAACATATTTTCAAAGCTTTATTTGGAAAACATAGAATAATGATTATTGAATAGTATTCATATTGTATTTTGTAAAAGAACATACAATTTAAAAAATATACATTTCCAAACCATAAGTGACGAGCATTTTATTGCAAAGAAAATATGAGTGTCTTTAAAAATAATATTTAGAAGCAATTTTAGTGGGAAAATTTATTTAAATATATGGGAAGGATAGCATATATTTGGTAAAACCATAAAAGTGCTGGGAATCTATTATATTCTTCCTGGTTTTGTCAGCTGTAACGTTAAATATGAAAGGGTTATATCATTCCTGTCTGATAGCATGGGTAAACTTTGACGTGTAATATAAAAGTTAGGATGGAATCATGAAGGGTAGGAGTTGTAACAACTTGCATGTCCAATTTCCCATGACAAGGGTCAAAATATCCCTCAGTTACAAGGCTTACTAATTACAATATCATGTTTCATATCTGCTCAACTTATACACATTTCATGAATAAAAATAATTGGTTATGTCTGAAAAAAAGTTTTGATAGGTTTTTTGTATGCGTTGTCTGTAGTAAACACAATGGCTGTTGTTCCATTAATAATGAAATATTTGTATCTTCCGAAAACCGATTTGTGCTATTAATTATAGTCTACATAGTTTTAGTAGCTCTGATAAAGTGATGGATAGTTTTTGACAACCTTCCACTCTATTACATTTATCAAATAAGTTGCACATATATTTTATTTTTTATGTAGAATTTAATCTTTTTAAATATGATTTGATTTATGATACAATATTCTACTATATGAAATTGAGAAACATATATTATTTACATACTTTAAAGAAAGTCTATGGAATTGGTTTTAAAAAGCTAAATTTATTTAAAAATTCAGATTTTATAACATAAGGATTATAGTTATTTTATATATATATTATATTATTAAGTGAATTGTCACTAATATTTTCTTGATATTTACTATGGGGAGATTGAAGGGGATACCTTGCCAATATTAAATTGGGTAAATTTAGGTAGATTTATTTCAGTATGGACTAGAGTTAAAGCTACTATTTTTTACCAGATTATCTTTTGTTCTTTTTGAATACTTTAAAATAAGGTTTTAAAAATGGATGCATTATTTACAGAAATATATTTTTTTTAATTTGATTTTAAAATTTCACCTTAAATCCTATTTATAAAAAATTATTCTTTACAAACCATTTGATTAACCACCTAATTCTCTTGTTAAAGTGTGTATCTATATAAAGTTAATGCATGGTAAAAGTTTCACTTTTATACGTCTATTAACTTCTGAGAACAGTGTACCTTTATTTTAATAACTTAAATTTCGGGAAATTAACCTCCAATATTTATTTGCATTTATTTTAAGGAATTTTGTCTAGGTTTTGTTATTTAATTAATTTTAATTTATCTTCAGTTCTGTCCAGCTTCATAAAGGGGATCTTAATAATTTTTTCCTCCAGCATTCTTCTAATTGTTTTACTTCTTTGTCTTGCCCTTATTTGGAATCTGTCATTTGCTAACTCAGCTTTGGTGATGCGCTCCCTGTCTAAGTTTAGTAAGCCCTCTACTGTGTACTTTCATTCATCCAGCCCAAGTTTTGCAATACCTTTCAATTTACATTTATTTACATTTTTAAAGTTTAGCACTGCATCATGAGCAGCCAATTCAAAAGTATTGAATACTACAAAAATTGTTTTGGTTAAGCGTTGCCATATCACGCTGTTGAAATTTTCGTTGGGGCATTGTGTTTTTCCATGAAGATATATCTTCAAAAGGTTTTCATCTGCCAGACTTCTGATGATGGACTTGATGACTTCCATAACTGCAGGAGGTAATGGATGATTATGATGATACATTTCTCAATTTTCCTGAGCTTTATTGTATTGGCATCAAGATTCGATACCGTTTGGGCAAAGGCCATGATTTGGGTTGCCTTTTGTTGATATTATATGAAAAAATATTTCCCAAATAGCTTCATTGCCTTCACATCATTTTAACTTCAAAACACTATAAAAATTAAGCTTCAAACTCTAAAATAGTAATAATGATAATATATATTATATATAATAATTATGATAATTATATAGAATAATGTATATTATTATGGTATATTATATATAATTATGATAATTATATATAATAATATGTATATTATATAGGCTAGATCACTCAACAATACTCTGCAAACAAGATACAGCCAAACAAAGAACAACAATAAATATTTCCAGTCACACAAACGACATGAAATAAATCTAGTGTGTAAAAAGTAAGACACATAAATTTCAAGATAGATAATTAGGTAGATATAAATTTAATTTGATTTGAATAGATAAATATTGTATATATTGAAAACTAGAATAAAATAGTTCAAAAAACTATTTGCACAAGTAGCAGCACTACAAGGCACTACCGTATGTTCTAGAAAATATTTTTGTTGTAGATCGTGCAAATAGAAAACCATTTAGTAAGAAGTATGATTTTATTCAAGAAAGTCTATACTATAATAAAAAATGATAAACAATAAAAAGCTCTCAATCTCTCCATGGCTTTGAGCTATATTCATGAATCTTATTCTCAAAATAAGCTAATATATTACTTGTGCCAACTAAGAAAGTTGATGTCTATGGAGTTGTGATATCAATTATTAATGATCTTATGACAAATAACTTAGAAACCAATATAGTTTTACTTTCATACACTACAAGGATCCTTTATTCATCCTCTTCACAGAAATATTAGGACCAAATACATTATATATAATATTAACCATATAATATTAAATTATATAAATATATGGGAATGACTATAATAATTAAATATCATGGCAATTTTTTTTTCTAAACTGATCATAGGTTTTAATATATTACCTTGGCACTACTTAACAATTTATTCACTTTCCAGAATTGAGGTTTAAAAGATTTTATCGCAGCATAATAGTATGTTGTGAACGATATAATATAGCAAATTGTAAACATATCGTATAAATAATATGTATAATATATTGTATTATAAATGTGTATTGCTACATTCACCCTAATTTTCCTAGTAGTGTGCTATGTGTTCGGCTACTAGATTATTAGTATATGAAACTGTGGACAAATAATATCTAACTACCCGCTTTGGTGGCCACGTGTTATGACTCGCATATCTCGTGTTGGACTACACTGGCAAAGACGGGGAGATCGGGGTTCAATCTCAGTTGGGTGAACTGAGGGAGTTTTTACTCAATGGTTTTACACTCTTCCTCTACGCAAATGTGGATGTATTTCCTTTAAATAAAGCATTTATAATTCCTAACCCATTAGTGTAATTAGTACGTGAGCATGTAAACCTGAACAGATAGTAAGATGTGGTTCTAAATAAAATATAGTTAATAGGTGTTACTAATTAATGTCAACTCAAATATAAAATATCTATTCTAGTTTATTCTGAAAATTGAAAAATGACACCTGGGCACGGGAATCGAACCCGGGAGTAGGTGGAGTAATTCCCACTAATAAGCATAAATAATAGCTCTGGCTATTAATTCTTATTCTAGTTTAGTTTAATATCCTAAGTTGTTTTTACTTGCCATTATTTATGTTGTTAATAAAACATTATTGGTTAATTAGTTTGTTTCACACTGTAAAACATGGTTAAATAAATGTTTCCCTTAAATGATATTTCACCACAACAACAATATTTATTTTATAACTAGCTTCAATTATTTTTAAATTGACTACAACAATACGATGCCACTGAGAAAGGTTAAAGTTAAATTAGATTTAATCCCATTTGATTTGAGGAAGGTCGTAAAATATAAAAAAGACCACAGGCCGGAATTCATTTCCTAACCTTTACAAACCAGACCAAACAAGTATGACGCATTTACCCGTGTGCCCACCAATGTGGATGATAACTACTTTTAAAATTCTATTTCTTCTTGAGAAAGCTCACTATTACAATAAAAGATAATTTCTATCTTCAAATCAAGTACGTGCTATGATAATGTATACCTTTACTGTGCGGACACAACTCGGGATAAAACACTAATTACTTCCAATTTAAGGGGATTCATTATGTTATAAATTGATTATGAGAAGAATTGAATTCCAAATAGGTAAATATGATCAAATTACCCCTTCCAAGAACCACTTCCACCTCTAAAATCCTGAAACACCTCTGCGCTGACTGATAAGATATCCATTCTGTGTTAGTATTTCCAAGAATTAGACACTCGTCCAATCATTAACGGCCGCGTTGAAAGAATTTTTACAATTCACTCATAAAAAAACTGCTTATCTCTTGTTAATTGGCGTATAAGTGTGAATAGTGTTCTCAAGCAAGCTATAATTTACAAGCCACAGCACTATTACTGAGGCAGTTCTCTAAACTAGTGAAATTGATTGACTGCTTGAAACTGTAAAATAAAACAAGTCTGGGAAGAGCGGGCTTAAATACCAACTTAGCACACGCCATGTTTTTTCAATAATTCTTATTAAAACTATTTGTATAGAAATTACCCTCTTCAATGACCGATTGGTCTAAAATGTCACTCTCGTGTTAGACTGCACTGATGAAGGGGAGATTCGGATTTTAATCCCGACTGGGTCCATTGATGGTGATTTTTCCTAAATGTTTTTCCACTTTTCTTTTATGTAAATGCTGCTCGATTATATCTTTACTGTTCCTACCTCATCCTTACCCTATTATATTAAATATTATATATGCATACATCCTGAAAAGGAAGAATACACGGTGATAAAAAAATAGAGATGCCTTACTATACTGACCAAATGGATTCATAAATTAAAATATGACAATGATTTTATTTATAAAGCTAATTTATTACAAGTTTAATAGTATTAAATAGCCAAAGGTATTATTTATGCTTTTAGTGGGAATTACTCCATCTAGATATCATATTCTGAAAATTGAAAAATGATACCTGGACACGGGTTCGATTCCCGTGTCCAGGTGATCATTTTTCAATTTTCAGAATATGAAGTTTAATAGTGCCAAATAATTATACTGTGTTGATTACTGACGATAAGTATAATTTATAGACGAGTGTCTCTCAAACATTTTGAAGCAATAGACCACTTGATAAGGATTTACTGTATTGTAGACTACCCTTACCCCACTTAGATACCACCCATTTGTTCCCTGGTTGAAGCTAGAAATTATATTTATGTATTACGTGGAGTAAAATACAGCAATTTATTTTAATTAGTTATCATCACTTTTTCATATGAATTTGTGGTACAGAGTACAACATGAAGTCAAGTGAAAAC
This sequence comes from Timema genevievae, assembly GCA_902155825.1. Lineage (NCBI taxonomy): Eukaryota > Metazoa > Arthropoda > Insecta > Phasmatodea > Timematidae > Timema > Timema genevievae. The sequence goes on from CABFWO010003751.1 coordinate 79,273, forward strand.
ACAATTAAACCATTTTATTTGTAAGCTAGTCAACAATCGAATAAATTTAAATTAATTGTGATACATTTGGTAAAATCCACAAAATATTAAATGTAAAAAGTAATTAAAGCAGATTTTTAAAATATAATATTGTAAAATGAATAATTAGCAACTTAAAGATAAAAAATTGCTAGTTTCTATTTTGTTCATCAATGAAACAGAATGGTGATGCTTCTGATCTATCACATGCTTAAAAATATCCAGTTTGATGGCAGACAATTTGACAATTAGATTTTTCCACTTCCTATTTTTCATTCTTACAAGAGTAAATAAATGGTACGGCGCACCACACAGACTTTCTCTCTCTTTCTATAAACTCGTAAGATTTATGAACAGAATAATGTACATTGTATCATCACCACTCCACATAAGAAC
>CABFWO010003752.1:6948-60865 GCA_902155825.1 Timema genevievae
GTTTGAACCCCGAAAACACCCCCTGACTACGACCTTGTTATTTGTTAATTAAATTTGATAAATTCACACGAATTTAAAAAAATTGTATTGTTCGTTTTATAAAAACTAAAACTTTGTTATGTTAGCCTAACTCCCCCCTCCCCTTCGTCTTGCTGCAGCGTTACGCTACGATGGGAAGGCCCCCCTTAAGTGCATTACGAAACACGACAAGAGAATAACATGTTGACCTTGAGATCTGAGGTAAGGATGCTCAGCAAGAGATTAGCGGTGGGATTTAACTGGAAGAAAAATGTTATTTTCCCTGTTGTAACTAAAAGTTGTAATTTTTTTTTTAGTAAATACGTAAAAATTCCATAGATTTGATAAAAAATCCCCTATTTTCCAGAAAGCTGGACAACCTAAATAATAAAGTGGACATATAATTGAAGAATTTTCCTGCAAAACACAAAAGACAAATTTTTAAACACTGTCGTTTATTTAAAAAAACACTAGACAAATATATTCAAAGATAAGCTCAAATACAAGACCATTAAGATAGGATATTTATTTTAAAACAAATCTCTGATTAAATTGAGACCCAAAGTTTATATAAATTTATCAACTTAATACTTTATGGGCAAGTATTTGAATGACAATGGCAACTATTATCAATGGACATTTAAAAAAAAAACCTTTGAGAAAATTAGTTTAGAATACATTTTTAAATTTTGAATTTGAAATTAAAGGTGAAGGAAATAATAAATTAACCAGAATATTTATTGGTAATAAATTTTTTTTCAAAATTTAGTTAAAATATAAACAGTGAAACTACCTGTAGAATATCTTAAAACTAACATACTACGAATAAAATTTGAAGATACATGAAATTGTTTGAGTATTTTATTTTTATTTGAATTCAAATCTTTCTTTTTTCTACGAGTCTTATCAAGTGGAATCCTAAAAAACATTCTAATCATGAGAAGGTGGCTTACCCTCATTTCTAATTTGATTCAAATTAATCCTCTAGTTGCTAAAGAGAAACATTTCCAAAACTATGGTACATGTAATCCCAGGGGTTACAAAAAGGATTTCAAACAGTACCTGATGTCTCACAAAGTTTTACCTCGAGGAATCGAAATTTCATGAGATGTGTTTAACAAACTTTTACTAGCACAGTAGAATGAACACCAAAACATGTTTAAAGAATATTATGCTATTTTTAAATCTATCATACACACCGGAAATTAAACAAAATTGTATCCCAGTAAAAAAAATTGACCACTTTGCTTTTTTTTTTTTCAAATAGTGGTCAGCTAGGTCGATTTTGATGAGAATTAATTATATGAAATCCATATACAATTTTATTAATGAGCATACGTTTACCAAACTTACCACATTTAAATTAAAAAAGCATTTACTATTTAATATTGTTTGCTAGAAATATTATTTTAAATTTTAAAGTATGAGCATCAACTTTTATAAGCATTAAAAATTGAACTGAAGTAGATTTCTCAATAAAATAGTCTTTTAACAAGAGCCCGCAAAACACACATGTGCAACTGTGCAAAGAGGGATGGAAATGGAACAGAGGATGCGATCATCCATGATTACACTAAGGAATATTAAACGAAATATGAAACACTTCAAATTTATAATTGTTTATGATTCTTACGTTTTCTAATAGGGTAAAATTAAGTTACTGAAGCATATTTTGGGGAAATTTTAGTTTATTAAAACATCAATTTTTATTAACTTTTTATCAAGACAGTGTAGAAACACACTACAATAATGTAAAGTGATAATGAAGGAAGCCAACCTGAAAGGATAGTTAGCTTAGGCCTAGATATAAACAAACACTTTATACACATTCACACTTTCCACGTCTTCAAACTTCCACAGTTGCACATTGTTTTGAATTTTCGGAAATATTTATTTTTCATATGAAGACACATTAATGAAAAAGTAATATTCCAGTAAATGTAAACTAGCGTGAAACTGTGAAAGTTTTGAAGATGTGTAAAGTGTAAGAGTTTAAGAACACATGAAGAAGGGAGTGTATTTTTTCCCCTATCTAGTCCTAACCTAGTTTTAATGTCCTTAAAGACATGAGTGTTGAAACCATTTTCATTATTATTATTTTTATTAGATTTTTATTCGAGTGTTGTTCTTATTTTAAAATTGTGTTTTATAAATATTATTTATTAATTTAAAAACCAGATATTTCAATAATTTAACTTTCTTTTTTTCAAAAGTATTTACTCTTTATAAAAATGTGTGTCATTCATATTTTAAGAACATATGTTTTAATATATTTTTTAACATTTTAAAATTATGAATATACTTGAACTTGACTCAAACTTGGAAGCTTTTAGAAATACTCGACTTGAATGAAAAAAAACCAAGATCGCAGACCCAAATGAACGTCGAGATTTGACGAGAATTGACACTGACTCATGTACCTGTTTATTTTAACACGAGGATTGTACTAACTTTTGAAACAATTTCTTATCCTTTACAAGATATCTGCTATTAGTTTACCTTTTAGTAAAGACAAAGTTGTACACTGGTTAGGCCGTGATATCAAGAGAGATGCGCTACTCACGAGAGTTTGGAAAACATCTCTCCTGAGGAGAGAATTGAAATAACATTGTTATGTGGATCTCAAGTCAGTTCAATGTTTGTTAATGTCTGTACAGTGTTTATTAAGAACGGAACAAACCACAAACAAGAAGCGTGATAGCTAAAAAATATTCAGAATAAAGAACAGATAATGAATGTGTGTGTGTGTGTGTGTGTGTGTGTATATATATATATATATATATATATATATAATATTTTGAATCCTCAAATCCATAACACAGGTTCCCAACTTTAAGAGTCCAAGAAACCAAATCTATATTTTTAAGAAATATTAATTTTTTTTTTTGACATCATATAAACAATATTCGTTTAAACATGTTTTTTTCTTCATGATGGTCTGACTGAACATAATTTGTTTTTTAATAATATGAAATGGGTGACGTAGAATGCTAGAAATATGTGTGGCGGGGGAAGTAGGGGAGGCCGTGGTGAATAATAATGGCTTCAGGAGGTCCATGGTGTGGGAGAGATCGGAAGAATTTGAGGATTCTAAGACAGCCCCCTCCCCCCACCCCTTTTCCAAAAACTTTTACTATAAAATTCCCTCGACTTTTTAAAGTTTTCTAGATGATAAAAAAAAACTTCGCGATTAACCTTTTATTTACATTTTTTCTTGGTGAAAAGACATTTTTTTTTCTTTTATTACATTGATGAGATATTAAATTTTTTTTAAAAAAGGGGGCTATATAAAACCTTGACATTCTTACAAGTTGTTGTCACTGTAGTAATTAGTAGAGTTGTGTGAAGCCTTAAAACTTTTGACATGGCCTCAAAAAAAATACATTTTTGACAATCACAAATCTTCACCAAAAAATGGTCATTTATTGCCACTCCCAGCTGTTATGTGCAGTACACGACAATATTCATACGGGAAAAAAATCTGAGGTGAATGAATTTGTAAGTTGTGAAAGTAACTTGTTTTATCAGAATTAAACTAAATAATACAAACAAAACCTAAAACCCCGACCACTTTACGTGCCGCGGAGCTATACAAACAAGAAGCTGAAAAGAAGATGGAGATATTCGATTAGTTACAACAAGACCCCAAGTAATTAGTGTCAAAGATATTAAATATGGTCCTATGTGAGAAAGCCATACTGAGGCAATACATTTTGTTAACATCAAGAAACCAAAATATCCTTTTATTTTTCGTAAATATTCAGATGAAAAAATTTGTCGAGTATTCCCCCATATTTTACTTATATTTAATTAAATTCCTAGGTTTTCCCCGTTGGTAGCCCCAATGAAGTTATATCTGAGTACATTCGGAGTCGGAGGACACACACACACACACACACCTAACTCTTAAGTATTTTAATTGTGTAACAAACTTTACCTCTTCATTAAAAACTAGGTTTCTGTGCAAGTAATTAAAATCCACAAAGATTTGCACAAGACTATACACTGGCGGATATAAAAGTATCATTATCACAAGTTTGGTTTTGACAGCCGCGTTGACGGGAGCTGCCAAGAAGTCGTCATCTCTCTCTCAGTTGTAGTTTGGGTTGTAAGGAGCTTGTTTGGTGTAGATGGTCGAGGTTGTCACCTCGTTGTAAGAGGGAGGTTGTTGAGCTGCGGACAACAAACGACACGATAAACGCCGTGCGGACAGTCCTACATGAACCGGATAGGTGACATTAAAAAAACTGTCATGTTGCGGCGAAACCGCCGTCACTTGAGTCCGTGTGAAAATTTCTAAAACGAATCCACACAAGATTTATATTCAATTCAAAAACTCAATTCCAAACAGATCCCATATTTGTATTCCGATGGAATATAGTAAATATTCACAACTAGAGATATAAAATCGATCACAGGGTATTTAAGTGATTTCAGGGATATTTTCACTTTTATTTAAGATTAGCTTTAGATTTATGATTTTTACTTCAAACTATTAAAACATAACAAATAATGTTCATGTTTATTTGGTAAGGAGTAATAATAATTGATAGTAAGGCTGTATCTTCTTTTTTATTCACTTTTCCTTATTTTACATACTACTTTTCTTGATGACACGTTTCGGTGAATTTTCCACCATCTTTCAAGTCTTATCTGTATTAAAGATGATAAGATTTTACTTCATACTCTTGAAAAATTTGTGAAAAATTTTAAAAATAAAATAAACGATACAATTTTCACAAACTTTCCAATAGTATGAAATAAAATCAATCATCTTTAATACAAATAAGACTTGAAGATGGTGGAAAAATTCACCGAAAAATGTCATCAAGGTAGAAGAAAAGTGCAGTAGCCCCATGGGTTCTTTGGTCTTGACTGACAGCTCACAGCTGACAGCTGACGACTTTGAAAAGCTACCAGACCAAATTATGTACCCCTACGCCGAATCATATGATCTGCAAAAACACGTGTTTATCAGCTGTCACTTCTGACAGTCAAAATGTAGGTATATACCTAACTGTTGACTGTCAGCACCAAAGAAGCCATGAGGCTACTGTAGTATATAATATAAGAAGGGAATAAAAAGAGAAGACTCAACCTTACTATCAATTATTGCAATAGGGTTCTTAAAATAGTAAATTTCGATAGATCTAGTCTTGAATTCCAGCCATTAAAAGTCAAAACGCTCAGTCCAAATAAAGACAATTTATATAGACCTTGCTGTAAGTAGCCAAGTTTGGTTCAGGCAAGGAAATTCTATGAACATTGCTAGGTTCAAAAAAAGAAACTATAAAATCTATATCAAGGTTATCAAAAATAGTCTATCAAGTTATTTCGATACTGGTATTGTTAAGAATCAAAGGACATCATAATGAAATACCAGGTTTGACATATCTAAGCTTAAAACGGTTTGCACACATTTTATTTTCGTTTGTTCGCCTGTTATCAAATGTTAAATTGATAATTACATAAGATGAACCAAAAAAAAAAAGTAGATATTTATCAGAGAGGTCATTAAATGTATACAAGTTTCAAACACGACGAAAAATATAATTAAAATGGTTAAAGAAAATAAAAAGTAGTACATCACCCCATGTGTACATATTGGTGTCACCGACAAAGATAACAGTTTTTGGTTTACATTAAAAAAACATTTTTTTAGCACCGGATCTCACTACAGACTCGAGTTATATGCTTATGTACTATTTACACTAATGGTTTCAGTTGTTAAGAAGGTTGTATTTATAGAAAATGCACACACATTTGATTGTAGAGAGAGAGTGAAAAATCATTTTGGAAAAACAACTCTCAGTAAACACGACCGGGATTCGAACCTAGATCTCCCAGTCATCAGCGGGCTCGTCTACTGCGAGAGTCGCAAGAGCCTTAGATCATACAGCCGCCGAAGAGGATATGAAAATTAATTATATTAATACAATTTTGTCAATTTTTTTATGATTTTGTTACCCTCCCAACTTCACAAATCTATTTAATTTTTTTTATCCAATTGCTTAAAATCGTTATATTTTGTCAAAGCTTTTCGTGATTGTATTCGAGACACATTCTCAAATTTTCTTCAAATCTCGAATCTCTCAAATAGCTTAAGACTCAGGGTTTTTGAAGAATAGACCATCCCATCTATAGCTTCGAACCTACAACACCTAGTGAGCCCAGCAACTCAGACTCCCCAGTCAGAGTAAAGCGCGCCAACCACCTGGACAGTTTAATTACCCGTGTATGGGCCGGCAGTTGGCTGGGCGTATCCAGTCGGCGGTTGAGGATAGCCAGGCGGCGCGTGGGGGTAACCTGTTGGCGGCGCATGGGGGTAGCCTGTTGGCGGCTGTTGTTGAGCCGTCCCTGGCGCCGGATGTGGTACCGTCACGATGGTTGTCTGGACTCCTGCTTGAAGGAACATAGCGAGTTATTTTTCCCCATCTTATCTCTTTAACTGGCGAGTCGATCGACAAAACAAACAAATTATAAATATATTCTGATGTGCACAGTTATTATATACGCAGTCCAATCCTTAGTTTGTGAGTGTGACCTTCAATCGAATCCCAGGTTCGATTCCCCGTACAGTCAAAAAAAAAAAATAATAATAATATTTAGCACTGCGTCTTACTACCCGTTCGAGTTATACGCTTAAGTACTATTTACGCTAATGGATTAGGAATTGTGAAGGTTGAATATAGAGGAAGTGAATCCGCATTTGCGTGGAGGGAGAGTGGAAAACCATTTAGGAAAAACCACCCCCAGTTCACCCGACCGAGATTCGAACCTCGATCTCCCCGTCCCCGGTGGTCGAGCTCAACACAACAAGCACGTTAGTCAACTACGCTACCGAGGCGGGTGTCAAAAAAAAAAGTAATTAGTTGCGAAAGTGGTACTTCCTCTATCGATGTTAAGATTTCACTGTTTTCTGTTGTTATGTACCTTCTGTTTATTGTGAAAGATATTTAGCAAACCTTGACATGTTACACTATGGTAGAACTTATAAGATAGGGTCATAGTGTAATCAGTCAAGGTAGGACTGCTACCTTTCTACATGACAAACATAGGTAAAAATAAAGTGATTGGTCGACTTTATAGACAGACTTTGTATATTTTTGCTGTAAAATAATTTTCTTTTAATATTTAGCACGGTCGTGTGAAGCTTCAAAACTTTGAACAAATAATAAAGTAAGCTTTGACTTGGCTTTGAATAAAATTCCGGTTTTGACTTTTACTAAGCTTCACAAATAAAAATATTAAAAGCTAAAATATTCAAATTATGTTTAATTATCTTTAATTTTGCTCTCTTGTAATTAAATTAAATTAATTACCAAGTTGTGATAATTTGATTTATTAGATTTGAATGAAATGTTTAAAAAAAAAAAAATTGATGGGATTTTTTTTAATCACCGTGAATTACAACCCGTTCGGGTTATACGCTTGTGTAGTAACTACGCCGATGGGATTAGGGAGATTATATTTAGAGGAAGTGTACCCACATTTGCATAGAGGTAGAGTGTAAAACCATTTAGGAAAAACCCCCCTCAGTACACCCAACCAGTATCAAACCTCGATCTCCTCGAAAGAGGCAGCCTAGTCTACTGCAAGAGTTACATCTCGGAACAGTCAAGCACCGAAACAGGTAATTATATTATAAACTTACTGTCGAAAGTTAATTTTATTTAGAATCGATCTCAATTTTACTAAGCTAGAAAAAAGTATTAAACCGATATTTTATTTTGTAATGTATCAAGACCTAAAACAAGATCAGGTTTCCAAACTATGGACCTGTTAGTCCCGGTGTCCATGAACTAAACTGACCGAGATAACATATGACGATCTTAAATATTCAAAGAATATTAAAAATAAAATTATTTCACTGGACAGTGAATGATTGTTGGTCAAACTACAATATATAAAATTACGATGAAATCATAAGTTTTTCTAAACAAGAATTCCCCAACTTGAATTATCATACTAGAAGATCATTTAAAACATCTCATTAATCTCAAGTCTGTGAACCACAGATCCAAATGTGTTCCTCTCTGTCCAGTGGCAGCAATGTAAAGTGTGGACTGTGTTCCTCTCTGTCCAGTGGCAGCAGTGTATATTGTGGACTGTGTTCCTCCCATTCCAGTAACAAAAGTGTAAAGTGTGGACTGTGTTCATCTCTGTCCAGTGACAGCAGTGTATATTGTGGACTGTGTTCCTCCCATTCCAGTAACAAAAGTGTAAAGTGTGGACTGTGTTCCTCTCTGTCCAGTGACATCAATGTATATTGTGGACTGTGTTCCTCTCTGTCCAGTGACAGCAGTGTATATTGTGGACTGTGTTCATCTCTGTCCAGTGACAGCAGTGTATATTGTGGACTGTGTTCCTCCCATTCCAGTAACAAAAGTGTAAAGTGTGGACTGTGTTCCTCTCTGTCCAGTGACATCAATGTATATTGTGGACTGTGTTCCTCTCTGTCCAGTGACAGCAGTGTATATTGTGGACTGTGTTCATCTCTGTCCAGTGACAGCAGTGTATCTTGTGGACTGTGTTCCACATATAGTAAGATACATACTGCCATAGACTGTCCCGCGGTGGCGTCGCTTGTAGAGCGGGCAGCAGGGGCAGCAAATACAGCACACACAGCAAACCAACATTACAAAGACGGCCCCCGCTGCGATGATCACGATCCCCAGGGACCCAATCCTAAGGGGGGAAGGCAAAAGGATACTTGGTTTGATCTGGGATTTCCGCGACTCATTTATCATTATTAAGGATGTAGAATCGAAAGAAAATTATCTCTTTAACAGTTGGTATCACATCAAAAGTACAAGAAGGAGCTTCTATTTTTTTTAATGATAATAGTTTTTACCCCTGCCCTACTTTTCATATCTAAAATTAACCCTTTAACATAAATAATTATCCTAATTTCTTATTTCAATATTTTATTCATTTTATAATGTCCCCAGGCTGTGGAGTCCATACACAAAGTCTTCGACTCAGACTCAGATATTTTCCTACTGTCCGACTCCCAACTCCTTCATTAATGTCTGGATATTAATTAGTAAGATCAAATTTACTACAGAAAAAATGCTCCAATACGGACTTCATGGGAAGCTTCTTTGATATTGAGAATTTATAATGAAATACATATGTCAAAAAAATTACAAATATTTGTCCTAAATAATAATGAAAAGTATAAAATGTTATAGTAATATAAGTTTTTATTTTGAAGCCAAAGTCGGACATTTTTACTGACACCAACTCCACCCAAAATTGCTTTTAACTCCACCCACAGCCCTGTAACTTCGGGTCATATTTCTTGTATTTGTTAATTGTTGAATATTCAATCAAATGTATTATCACGTCCGTATTTATTACTAACACCGCCCAAACTTGCGCGTATCAGTCGGGCTTTCGGGTAAAACTTGCATTTGGCAGTGGCTCTGCGTGCCGCTGTTTTGGAGCCTTGGGTGCAAGCCTGAATGGTGGCATATTCAACTTGATCAATGAAATTCCCAACTTTTCCCCTGATTTCCCCTGATCATTTCCTAAAATTCCCCCGACTCAAAAGTATGTTTTTTGCTAATATTTATTATAAATATTGATAAGTTTTAAAATGTAAATAAACATGTTATTCGATATGTAGTAACATAGCCTACAAGGAATTTTAAAATTATAAGCAAAAAAAAAAAAAAAAGACAGTTTGAATTACATTGCAATTTACTGTTTTATTAATAATTATTATTATTATATTTAATATTTAGGGTAAAACAACATTTTCCTGGATTTTGTTTTGTAATCCACCAAATTCCAAAGTGCGAGTCGATACTAAATACATGACGACACCTACCTAGACCAAAATGGAATGGGCCAGTTTCGCATATGAAACTGGCCCATTCCATTCAATTTCAGGTAGGTGATGTCTTGTATTTAGTATAGCGCCGCACTTGAGGAGTACTAAATCTATGAAACTGGCCCTTAATCTCGGTTTTTTCAGACCACTTCGAGTTCCCGGCTAATTCCAGTTTTTCCCCGGATGATAGACCCCATGAAAGAAAAAAAGAATAGTTGTCTGTGTCGACTCGTCTAAGAACAGTGGGCCCCAAGAGGCGAGCATGCAAAATAACCATTATATGCTTCTGTTTGTTGCTCTGAAAATGTGAACGTGTATTTGTTCGGAAACTTTAGTGATGGTGAGATGTGATGGAGAGAAAAAAACAAACCTGTTACTCAAGAATTGTCTAATTGACCAGACGTGTATTCAATCACCATAAAGATTGTTTAAGGTGGGAGATGTGTCTAGTTGATAGATATTGATTAAGTACCGGTATAGTAACAGGACTCCATCTTCCTCTAGAGCCTTCCATGATTTTTACCCTCTCACTTGCACAGTTCCTGTTACCTAGTAGTGTGTAAGTTTATTTATTTATTCAGTGTTTACAGGCCGGGTATCTTACAAACTTTAAATCCGGGCTGTTTTCCCACATAACTTTGACTTTACTTTCACAATTTCAATATGAATTTCCTTTTTAACATTACAAAACAGATTTTGGCTCTTAACTTAAATGAAATTCAACCACCCCTAGCTCCATTTGGTCCCCCCCGGGTATATTACATCCCCGGTACCCTCCCCCCGCTGGGCCCTTCACAATGCCCGGAATCTCACTCCCGAATCCGCCAAGCGCCCAGCAGAGGTGGGCATCCCCATATCCACCACCTGGGGAGGCGCCCTATCGGAGTTGGTTCCCCACCTACTTTCTGGCCACCACCCTTCCGTTTTCACCCTTCCTTCCACCCTTGGCAGTTGAATTTCCTAATCTACTCCTACCTAGTTCCTCCTGTCCCTAATTTAGCTATTTTAACTACTAAACTAAGCTAAACTAAACTCACTCAACTATTCTATTCCCATTTCTGCCGTGCAAGTGAGAGAAGAATGGAAGCACATAAAGGCAGAGGAATGGTTGAAGGACAGAGGAAGATGGGGGCATTTTACTAAAGTGACCCGGCCACAGGCGGGAAATGATGATTATGTAACCGCCACGAGCCAGGTTATTCAGCCGAGTGACAGACTGGTTGTTAATGATAACGAGCGTGTACACACCACACTGCCCGTGTAAGTGCGCAAAGTTTGCCGGGCAGGTCAATGAGGTTCTAGAGATCGGGCGTGCCCTTACCACCCATCCTTCCCGAACTCGGAGGCGCCGCAGCAGTAGATACTGTTCCCACCATCCCTGGAACAGCAGAAGATCTTGTCCGAGGGGTCAAAGGCTCGCGGACATTCCCGAGGATTATCAAGACCCAACTCGCTTAGCAAGTTGTTGTGGCTCTTCTGCCAGTCGCACTGTATGCCTGCCAACCATACAAACACAAAATTAATAATGTACTCTAATGCTAGAATTATTTTTTAGTACTCATTCAGGATATTACTAATTTTTTTATTATTATTATTTTATTATTATATTTGTTATTTTTATGTATTATTATTATTTATTATTATTAATTTTTATTTTTTATTATTAATTATTATTAATTTTTATTTTTTATTATTAATTATTATTAATTATTATTATTTTTTATTATTAGTTATTATTATTATCATCATCATCATCATTACCGCTTCTTACTACCCATTCGGGTTATACACACCCACGTTAATATGTAATGGTAGGGTGATTGTGAGATATGCAATGGAGGACCTACAGTTTAACGTGGGATCCGAACCACGGTGGAGGCCTGGCATTCCACACATTCACAAGTTGTGATTAATACACGTCTTGTCAGAGGTGAAGGAAGGGTTTGGCAATCAGATAAATCTGTGTCGGGACCGAGGATTGAACCCCGGACCCCCCCAGCACAGAGGTCTGACACCTTACCCCTAGACTGCCTAGGTATTAATTACACTCAATTGTCAAGAATGTTAAAGTTTATTTTATTTATTTGAGGTATTTAACATGCACTTTTTTAAACCGAATGGTTCCATCAGAACACGAGAAACTATTCTAGCGAGAGTGAAAGGGCCTACTGATTTTGATGGGAAAAGTATCTGCACAGACCTTTGAGGGTTCTTTTACACATCACAACCAGGACCGACGGCTTTACTTCCCCTCCGAAGGAAGTTGTGATTGAGAAGAATTCGTCGACCCCGGCCGGGACCTGAGGCGAGCACCTTACCATAAGAGCACCGTGGTCGGCAGTGAAAGGTTAAATTTAGAGGAAGTTTACCTACATTTTCGTGGAGAAAGAGTGGAAAACCACCCCTAGTACACTCTACTGGAATTCGAACGCCAACCTCCCCTTCATTGACAGTCCAGTCTATTGCGAAAGTGATGCCTAAGACCGTGCGGCCACTGAAGTGGTTTGGTAAAATTTATTTCCCTCAAAAATTTTTAATTTACAAATTTATTTGTTTTTATTTCGGCTATGACTTGTTATTTATTGTCTTTGAGGTAGGCTGTGTAACATGCACTTTCTTAAACCAACCGATTATATCAGCGCACAGCTCACAAACTAAATATAGCTTACCTCTATAGCAAACACAACATCCAGATCCCCGGCTGTTAATTCATCACTGAAGAAAAGAGAAGCCCCAATTTGAAATGTTTAGGTCTTGCCGATAATTGAACACGGGACTCTTACCTTGAGAGCGAGTATATTCACTGCTGACAAATAAATGTTGTCAAGACTACGAGCCATTACTTTCAGCATCTTGGTACAGTACTAGAATAGAATACTTGGTATAATCTAGTCCAGTGGTGAGGTCAAGGTTCGAATCCCGGACAGGTGCACCATAGGGTGTTTTATTCCTCTCTAAATAGTTCCTGCTATCTCTCTAAATGAATTCCGGTACATTTACTAGATATTTTACCTGCCTCATCTTTACACGATTAGTGTAATGCAAACCAACCAGGTATCAAAAGAACCTTATCGACAGAAATGTTTCCAGATCAAGTTTACGGGATAGAACAACAGTTGATACATATAATAATACTTAGAACCACGTCTTACTACCCGTTTGTGTTACACGTGTAAGTGCTAATTATGCTAATGGGTAAGGAATTGGGAAAGTTGAATACAGGGTAAGTGAACCCGCATTTGCGTGGAGGGGGTGTGGAAACACATATAGGAAAAACCACCGCCAGTTCACCCAACCAAGATTCGAACCTCGATCTCCCCATCATCGGTAGTCTAGTCTATTGCGAAAGTAGCGCCTTTGACGGTGTGGCCACCAAGGTGAGTTAATTTGTTTTTAAATTTTTTATTTTGCATCTACTGTTTAGTAAATTATAATTTATTTGCACATGGAAGGTTAGGTTAAGTTAGCCTTAATAAAATACTTAGGCCTATAAACAGTTATTTTTTCCCATAAATGGCGAGATTTGAATAGGGAGCCTCAGATCTGCAATCAACAGGCCTTTTTTTATACATAAAACATAACCCTTGGATTTCCAGAGATTTGAGTGAGATTTTTTTAAATTTGCATACCTGCATTGATTCTCTCTAAAATTATTTGTTTGTAAAAATAGCTATAAAATAATGGTATTTTGTTAAAACAAATAATTCTTATAATTGGTTTGGGCCTTTATTTGGAGATACTTGATATTATATTAATCAGATGTTCATATGTTCAATTCTGCCAGATACTTCTATTAAATACTAGACTTTACTAGGGACAATACTATTGACACAAAATTATGTTTCGAAACTTTATTTAAACCATCAAAATAAAAAATTACTAGTGATTTAAAGGTACTTTTTAGAGTGTAATGTAAAGTTTAAGTGCTTTTTAATTTACAAGATACCAAACATGTCCGGTAGAGATTGATGTAATTGAGACCAGAGAAGTAAAGATCATTGTTACCTCCTGAACAAAATTGTTTTTACAATGTGAGAGGGTGTGCAACTTGTTTTTAAAAAAATGGGAATTATTTCATTACGTTTCATGTTCAACTTAGTTTGTATGTCTTGTGATGTCAACACGTTTTTAAGAAGCGTACTTCCCGGAAATGGGCGCGGCTAGATATTAGAAGCTTCCTGCCTTATCAAAACATTATCTTACGATCAGATCTTGACATTGCTAAATAGAATCAACAAAATACGTTATCTCATGAGCAAACATATACCAACACAATTTATTTGTAATATATCAAATGATTACGTAAAACGTGGCTTTAGATTCAAGGAACAATTGAAAAAACAACGTCCAGAACATTTAAAAAAACACAACCAACCTTCAGAATCTTTCGACAAAATAATAGTCAAGAAGAATGATGTCAATATTGTATAGATCCAAGACATGATGATTAGAATACCAAGCGTTCACTTTAGTTTCAAAATTAAATGAGTTCAATAGATAAATCAGTTTATCATGTGATTCAACAATAACACGAATTAAAAAACCTGTCACATCTTTCTTTGTGCTAACAGAATCTAATAGAATATGTCAGCAGGGTCACCAACTCATACCACCAAGTTCCCGCCTTATGTGATCAAAAGCTAATTTCTCGCTAATGCCACAAAACCACGGAAAAAAATCAAATTGAAATTCAAATAGAAACTCTAAACTACATTTAATTAAAATATTGAAAGTACGCGGTCTTCTATTCATAATACTTTAAACTACTAAATTTATTTGTGACATTAAAAAAAATATTGTTTTGATATTCGAATTAAATCGTCATAAAATCTTGTCCCTATGTTTTAAAAATAGAAAATCATTTGACCACAATAACGAGAACAAATTATTATTATTGCATCAAAATTCTTAATCCATTTAATTAACGATGTAAATAAATAAATTATACAGCAATCCATAAGAAAGTGCTGTTGGAAGCTTTTGATAACTTTTAGATGAATTTGATTAATAACCCAAATAAGATATATTTGTTGAATTCCAGATTTTTAGTGACTTTCAATCAATGTTGGTAGTCAAAAGTTGCCCTGCCTATAAAAATCATTGTTTATTGCCGATAATTACAATTGTTACTCAAAGGAAGGAAATCATACTTTAAACACCATCCTGTAATGATGTATTTTTATGGTTTTCCACTCCAATGCTTACAAATACGGGTACAGTTCCTATTCTAATCCTTACCACAATCTTATCTGGCTAGTCAGGCAGACCCTTTCAGAGGTTTAGTTTGGCTGTACACAACAGTTATTTTTTAATTGTTTCCCACTCTTCCTTAACATAAATGGAGGTAGATTTATTCTAAAACTAGTGTAGTTAATACACGTTTGTGATTTGAACAGTATAGCCCAGATGGAAAATCACAAAAGTAAAAATACTGAATACACGCACAAGGTGTAAACCATTGTAATTATGGGAATGTCTGTGTGCAAACATTTCAATAATTTAATTATCGACCTTGGGCGGTGGGGAGGGGGGGTTAAAGTGCTCGCCTCAGGACCCGATGTTCGTGGGTTCAAACCCAGCCAGGGTGGATGGATTTTTTCTTGAGCGATTAAAATTCTTAGTACAACTTTCTCCGGAGGGCAAGTGTTGATTGTGACATGTAAGAGAACTCTGTAAGGTATGTGAGAATACCTTTATTAGCAAAATTGGTACGCTCTTTTGCTCTCGCTCATAGAAATTCTCGTGTGCTGATATAATCAGTCGGTTCATAAAGTGCATGTCAAATAAGTCACCTCAAATAAATTTTAAGTAAATACAAATAATTAATTTTAATTACACTAGAAACTCATTACCGTAACTAATTGGGACCAAAGATTGTTCATTATTAACCGGGAGAACACAGGGTAACAGTATTTTCACTAATTTTAAACCCACAGTCGAATGAGTTTAATCAAACGTTCATTTATTTAACTGATGCAATGTAATTATTGTTAGTTAGAGGAAAACACATTGTGTCGACAACAACATGTAAATATTAAACATTTATTATCAGATTTCAATCCGACACCTTAGCTCTGTCGGTAGCTGGGCTGTCTACTGAGCTAAGGGCCCCAAGTTTGATTCCTGGCATGGACGGAAAACTTATCATTGGTGAAATGAGGGTTTACCCTTTCACAGCGCTGAATCAACAACTGGGGGACTGGATGTTGTGTCTGTCCTAGTCTTAAGTTATATTATAAGGCACATAAAGTTACAACAGGTCTAACAAGCCGGTAGTGGACAATATTTAGCTTAAATCTAAAACAGATCCAGGCTGGAAACAATATTATCAAATATCACTTACTGTTGCTGCAATTATTTACCCCCCNCGGTCTAACTGGGTTTTACTGTGGTTGGAAAATGAAAATATGTATGAAAATATGCAATCAAACCTGGGACCTTTGGCCTAGAGCGCGGCAACGCTCTACCCACCGAGCTACCCAGGAGTCATCTCATGCTCAGGGTCATTCTTCACTATTAGTTGATATTAATTAAAATTCTCTTCAATTACAATCTTGTATTTTATACTTAGCAGCAAAAGGTGGGTGCATTATCCGACAGCTAGCGATAAGATTAGTCTCTCATATATAACTGACAATTCCCACACGTCCATCACAGACTCTGCCTTAAAATGTGAGCAATGAATGACCGTGGGAACTTGAGTACTCCTGGATTGCTCAGTGGTTCGAAAATTGTCGTACTAGGACCAAATATATTCCTGGTTCGATTTCGGTGCCATTTTTTCAATTAATTTTTATATCAATCAGATACTAGTACACGATAGTTTCAGGACATTATAGGACAACACCGCTTACTTCAGCTGGACAACCTGAGACTATTATTATTGTCCAATTCTCTTAGGAATAAATGAGAACCAGACCTTTCTTCTGGGATTCTACGGGTTTGCGATTTCGTCCGCTTCTCCACAATATGCGGCAAACCAATGCAGCCATTGTACATTTTAACCTAAAGACGATGCTGTTTAGATAGAACATTTACATTCCAAGGTATCGTAATACCTGTGACCATCGCCAATCTTACAACAATACATAAAACAAATCCAACCAATCGGTGGTCGCTTGGTCTGAGGCCTCACTCCCGCAATATACTACTAGACTGCCGATAGCAGGAAGATTATTATTATTAGCACCGCGTCTTACTACCCGTTTGGATTATACGCCCTTACGCTAATGTGTAAAGGTAGGATGATTGTGAGATGAAATGGAGGACCTACAGTTTAACGTGGGATCCGAA
Source organism: Timema genevievae (assembly GCA_902155825.1). Classification (NCBI taxonomy): domain Eukaryota; kingdom Metazoa; phylum Arthropoda; class Insecta; order Phasmatodea; family Timematidae; genus Timema; species Timema genevievae. Next base: position 24,098 of record CABFWO010003752.1, read on the forward strand.
CCACGGTGGAGGCCTGGGTATTCCACACATTCACAAGTTGTGATTAATACACGTCTTGTCAGAGTTGAAGGAAGGGTTTGGTAGTCAGATAAATCTGTGCCGGGACCGAGTATTGAACCCCGGACTATATCTGCGAGATTGGGGTTTCAAATACAGGCAGGCTGTACAGAGGTTATTTTTGTTTTGCTAAATGGTTTTTCCACTTAACCGCCACACAAATGCAGGTACATTTCCTCTAAATTCAATCTTCCCAATCCCTGACTCAATATTGCAATTAGTGCATATGCTTATAACCTTAACAGGTAGTGAAATGCGCTAAAAAAAATTGTGGCAAAGAAACCTTCAAATATTACAAGCAATGTTTTTGTGTTTACCATACTTTTTTAATTAACATACTCCCCCTTTTTACACATGCACACACCCACACAATTCTATTTTTACAAAAATGAAAAAAAATAATCGTATACACATTTTATTGTGGAGGCAAAATGCCCTACAAAATGGTACAAAGTCAAGTTTACAAAATAAATGCACTTTATATCACAATTGCAGACCGAGTTAAATACACATCCCCGGCCAATCAAGGCATTAGCTATATTTTAGTTAATGATATATAGTTGAGGTGTATTTGCATAATTCGTTAAGACTATATACTTTTTTTTTTCCACAAAAGAATAGATTTATATTCAATCCAAGGCCAGAGTAGTATTAACAAAATTTACTTTTTGCTCATTTTGAAAAATAGTTTCAATTTATACATACATTCCTTTTTAACACCAAGTCATGACCGCCAACCACATTAAATACTTCCCAAAACTTCCATGTAACATAAGTTATTCCAGACATATATTATTATTATTATTATTAGATTAATGTGGTCATAGAAATGTTATAGGTAAAAAAAGTTAAATTATTATGATATGTTATTTACACTTTGTGACATTGATAAGTGATGATAAATTTGGTCCATAATAACAGATGATTATCAAGTTAATTGAATGTTTCCCAAAACAGTTAATTATAGCTGACACAAGAGAAAGTAGTCAGATAAAACTAAAGATTTAGGGAACAATTAAATCAGTTGGAAACAAATGTTATGAATGCTATGTTTTAGGAATGTGTGAGAACCAGTTGTTCTATACGAGGCGATATTACTTACTTATAAAGTACATACATGTAAATATATATTTTACAGAGCGATAACGTTCATTTTGACAGTTGGGCTGGCCCTCGCTTTGTATTAACTTAAAAGAGTCAATTTAAACATTTTAAACATAATTAATAAAATAGTGATAGTTGCGATGTAAACCATTTGTAATTAATTTTGTAATCCAACAGTTTATGGAAGATTAGACGGTTCTACCGTGTAATTAAGGGTATAATCATGCGATGGAATATAGGACAAAAGGCCAGAACTTTGTTATAGAAGGCCTATTATCCTCCAATATTGACACACGGCTCTGAAACCTGGACATGGTTGCAGGCAGCAGAGATGAGATTCCTGAGAAGCATTGAAAGTGTTACAAGGAGAGACAGGATAGGAAACTAAATAATTAAGGATGGTTTAAAAGGTGTACCAATAGAAGAGACAATGAAGAGAATAAGGTTGTGGTGGTTAGGGCATGTGATGAGAATGAAGGAGGAAAGAGAGACTAAAGAAGGTGAGGGAGAAGTTTCGAGAGGTCGACAGGAAGGGAAGAGGAGGTGCCAGACGACCCGCAGAGGCGGAAACTACGGATGATGATGGATTACTGTAACAGTTAATAATAGTGTCCAAGTTTGATATTGATAAAAAAATATTTATATAAAAAACATTGCTTAGTTAAGTCTTTTATTGAGTCTTTACGGTAATATTAGAAATTTGATTGTTGGTTTGGTTTGTACATTTCTCAGGGCAGTTAGTTATTTACTTTTTCATTCTTTTTAAGTCCCTCGAATTTTTTAAATTCATTTTTTTTTAACTTTATGAGATGAGATGATTTTTTTTTCTCGATTTTCACATATCTCTATTTGTTAAAATATTACAGAGAATCAAAACATATAATATTTTTTATACATGGTAATAGGAGGGTGAGAAGTTTTGAAAACTTAAAATTTTGCTTTGAAAATAATCCAGCAGTAAATATACTCTGCTACATTTCATTGTTGCTTCTCTGAGCTGTTATTTAAATGATTTTAACGCATCAAGTTATAAAAATAAGGACAATATAGTTTTTTTTTCCAGCATAAAACAGTAACTATTCAAATTTAGATTTAGTTTTGTGAATATTTAATAAATTCGCTTCAAACTGAACGAGAGCCATGTGTTAAATTATACCTTGTAGATCATTAAAACCTGATACGGACCATGACCTAGGTTAACATAAATTAAAATTAGAATTCATAAAAAAAAAGGGACTGTTATGAAGACAAATATGCAAGATTTTTTTTTATTTCCTAGATTAACATTTTATAATAGTCCGACTTAGCTGCATCCAGGATGGCTACAAAACATTTTAATATAAAATTCCTCACCGACTTTTCTAGGTTCACCAGACAATATTTAAAAAAAAAAATCCTGCTTAACCTCTGCAGTTTTCTTGATAAATAGCAATTAATTTATTTACTACAATAATCACATTAAAAAAAATCTTTCGAGCTTACAGATATCGATAAATTTGCTTAATAGGAGACATTTTGTTAACATCAAGAAACAAAATCTTTCACTTTTGTTGAAATTATGTGTAGAATTAGTTCAAGTATTTAAATTTCCCGACTTTTCCAGAATTTTCACTAAAATCCCTGTCTGTAGCCACAATGGTAACAAAATAATTTCTCTAAAATATTAATGGGAAATGAGTATTAATTGCTTCAATTTATTTTATAAGATAAGCTCTATAGTAGCTAAATGAATACTATAACTAATACACTACTGAGTATCCAGTGTAAAGTAGCTAATAAATAGTCTGAGCTCACCGAGTGAAAAAATATATTTCCCCGAGAAAAAACCAGAGATGTGCGAGAACTATTTTTACAATTCGAGACAATATCGAGAAGATCGAACAAGATGAGCTAGCTCTCTTTGAAACAACAGAAATAAGAGATAATGTTTATAAAATAAAATATATTGTTTATTAAGTTGTTTTTGATAGTTATCTTATAGTCCTTTCAAATAAGTTAAATATAATTAATAAAACAGTGATAGTTAAAATGTAAACCATTTATAATTTAATTTTATAATGTAACAATTTATAAAGTCAAAGTTTGATATTGAAAAGGAATTTTTATTAACAAAACATTTCTTAAGGACGGTTTTTGGTGAGAAAAAAATGCGGCCTATATTTGGGTCATTGCCGTATTATTAGATATAATTAATTTATCTGGAGCCTTTATTTGATATTTTATTTTCGTCAAAATTTCATGAATTTTCGAGGTTCCTTTTTAGCTTTTCAAGACACGATCAAGATTTTTACTATCTTGAATTTTCGATTCTTGCACATCCCTGGAAAATACACTTAATTTACATGGCTGCCAAAAACACAACCTTTTTAAGTCTTAAATATGTGCTATAAAATACAGTGCGCTTTTCTTTGATAGAGAAATAGCGTGAATAAACTAGACAGTCAAATTATTGAGTGCTTTAGAAAATGAGTACAAAACTTATCTAAAAAAATTTTTAAAATTCGAATTACAGATTTGGAACTCGAATTTTAAAATGTATATGCATATAGTTAGAACTTAACCTAAATATTGGTAGAAAATACTGAACCCTTTCAGTCACAAGCCTTCGGCTGTTTTGTTATCTAATACTTTCCTGCAAAAAATGGCCATTAAAATATACATATTGTTCATTATGATCAAATAAAACTAAAGTAAAAAAATAATAGTTAAAATTATTATGATATTACTCTGCACAAAACTCTTTTAAGTACACTTAACTACAATTTTTTAAGTTTTGTGTTGAAATCAAAATACATTGATTAAAACTAAAGGAATGTTTCAGTTTATTATCAGTTCTTGGAATGCAAAAGTAATTAAACTTTGAAATAAGGGCAGTGATTCAATATAAAAAAAAAGTTGAATTTGATTTAAACTTTAACTAGATATTATTTTTAGAAAAAATAAAGTTGCTGGTCAAACTTAAAGTACATAGAAAAGGTTTCAATGTAAAATAGTTTCCATATTTGTAATACAATTGTAATTAGCCGTCCATAAATGTAATTAGAGATCCATTTAAGAAAATGAACGTCAGTCTAACAAACTACCCGCCTAACATGGCTAAAATAAAATAACAGCCGCCTCATGAAAAAAAATTGAAAATAGGCTAAGCTGTTTACCCTTTTGCACTATAAAAAATATATTTTTATAAAACTAAGGTAAAGTTTACAAATATCGAAAGCCCCGTCAAATTGTTTTGATTAAATGGTAACAGATTCCATCTGACAAGAAATGTAGGATGGGCCGAGATTCAATTATAAAATATTTGGACGAATTTTTAAAGATTCAAGATTCGACTAGGTAAGTCTGTGTGTATACTTTTACATATTTTGAGTCAGAATTTTTTTTAAGAGCTCTAATAACCATTATTGGTGGTTCAAATCCAAAATATTTATGAGGTAAACTTAACAGCCAAACCCGAGATAATTAATTATTGTTCATTTAACTGTTAAAAACTGGGATTTCTAAAGGCCTAAAACAACAAAAAATCCATGTCTGTGCTTATACAATTTCCAAGCAAAACTTCTTGTTCAAAGAGTCTTCAAGGTGACTCGCTAACAGGTGTGTCTGTCCAACAGGGGCTTTGACAATGCAGGCTTACCAATAAAACACATTTATAACAGTGTTAACATAAAGAGTGTCAATATCACACAACATACAAGTTGTTTAAAGTTTGTCGCGTTGTCATTACGCTCGATTATAGCTGACGTTGGGTTAAGGATTCAGCCTGAATGTAAAGAGTAGCTGCGTCTCAAGAGGAGAAGCCGACTGCCGATCTGTGGAAACAGAACAGGTTCGCCAACTGTTAAAATATACGATTTTAAAAACCACTTAACTAAGTTTTCAACAAGGTCGAGAGGAAACAGTGCCATTATTTTCTCCAAACCACACAAGAAGGTCAAATTTAAATGTTACACTCTCATATAGAGAAAATACTGTAATCTTGAACATTTATTTTCAACTTTGAGATTATAATTAGTCTATGGCGGCAATCTTGCAGTGGACTAGATTGATGATTTCAAGGAGGTCGGGGTTTAAATTACAGTTAGGCTTTCCCATCTCTTCTCCAAGCTCTTACAATGGCCGTGTGCAGGNTAGACAGTGACGGGATGGCGTCGCTTGTAGAATAGACAGCAGGGGCAACAGCAGCAGCAGATACAGAACCCAATCAACACGCCGATGACCGCAGCGGCGATGAGGCCGATGGCCATCGGACCGAGCCTGGGGAGGCGCAATTTGTTTAAGACTTAGAAAAGGGCCGCCAACATTTTCTTAACACAAATTTCTCTGTGATTCCCAGAAGGAATTCCCATTTTATTCCCTCGTATTTTAGAGAGTAAAGGTTGTAATTGTTTAATCCAGGACTTTAGTGATGTGACAAATACCAGACCAATGAATTTGACTTGAAAGAACCCTCTACCCCTTAATTCTACCCCCTAAACTTGGTATACCACTATAAATACTTATTTCTACGTCATATAAGGTAAAACAGAGATTAAAACAACCCTTGGCCTCTTGCGAGACTTAACCAAGAGCTAATATACAACCAGAATACAAGACAAAATACTCGGCTGGAAATGTCAACAGATTTGGTGCCTTTGTCCCGGTGGCCGCCCCTCTAATGGCGGCAGATTCTAAACGTGCAGGACCACAAGATTTGCTGGACCAAAGCGTTTCAACTACTGTGTACAAAATGTTAATATTTTGCTGCTAATTATACTTAATATTATTCTATTATATTCCCATATCCCTTTACGTTTATAATTTTTTTTTCCAAGACTTGGATTTTAATTCTCTATTCAAAGGTAAAACAAATATTTGCCTTTGTAAAAATGGTGTATTGTTTCATGATGGATAGTACAGGTGTTCCAAACAAGCTGCTAATTGGTTATTAAGTTCGCTTTCTCTTAGAGAAAAGATCTAAAGTTTAAAGTTTGCAGTTAAATGTCGGAAATTCCCAAATATTCCAGTAGTTATTTTTAATATTGTCGTGAAATTCCTTGCATTTTTCAGGTGCGTGTTAGCGCCTTTTAGTTCTGGTAATTTTTTTTATCACCGCGAATTATTACCTGTTCGCGTTACACTCTTATGTACGAATTACTCTAATGGTTTTAGGGATTAAGAAGGTTATATTTAGGGGAAGTGTACCAGCAGTCACATGGAGGGAGATTGGAAAACCACCCCTCAGTACACCAGGCCGAGATTCTAACCTTGATTACTCCCTCCCCCCCATTGTCAGCAGTCTAGTCTAACACAATAGCAGCGCGTTAGACCAGGCGGACACCGAAGCACGTCATTCTCGACTCAGAATAGTGTCGCTATAATTATCAGGGAGTTGTTGAATTGGCGATACAAGGAGGAAGGTCTACTGTTTATATTACATTCAGGAACAATTTCTCAGGTTCAGTTATCATGTTCAGGTGTCAATTTTATACTGAGTTATCAAGACCTGCTTCGGTGGTTGCACAGTCTAATGTGTCACTCTCACGACAGACTAGACTGCCAATGACTGGGAGATTGTGGTTCGAGTCCCGGACGGGTGTTTGTCCACTCTCGCTCCATGCAAATGCATGTACACTTTCTTCCTTATCCTTAACACATTAGCGTAATTAGTAAATAAGCGTATTCAACCCAAATGGGTAGTAAGACATGGTACTTAAGAAACAACACAGGAATCGAACCCGGGACCTTCGTTTAGCGCGCTGATGCTCTACCACAGGGATACCCAGGTTTCATCGTGTGTTCAGGGTCATCCTTATTGTAGCTTAAGGCTGAGTCTGTGATGGACATGTGTAACTGTCGGCTGCATATGAGCGGAACAAACTTTAACGATCTATAAGATACCACAGCCATCTACAATCATTGTGAGCCAGAGGTTTGTGAATATTCAGGTTAAGACCGGTTTTATAAACTAATATATTACGCTTTGACAACAAAACATTACGCCGGTGGTACAGTCTCCTCACCATCCGTCCTTGGCGAACTCCGTCGCGTCGCAGCAATAGACAGTCTTGCCATCCTTGGAGCAACAAAACGTCTTGTCCCTGGAGTCGATGGCCCGGGGACACTCCTCGGGGTTGTCCAGGCCGAACTCGCTCAAGAGGTTGTTGTGCCTGTTGTCCAGGTCGCACTTCATGCCTGGGACACCACAAGAGACAGGGAGGGGAATTGATAATATGCGCCAGCGTTTGAAGAGACGGAGGAGTGAGCGTGATGTCTGAACAAACCTTACCAAGGGTTCCTAAACTATACAGGAGCTGCATTGATGGCCATGCAGGTAGAGGCGTCAGACTAACCTTCCTTGGGTTCAAATCCTGGACGGATATAAGTTATTTTTATTATTTCACCCTTCTTTTCTCAAATGCTTGTTCAATTTTTCTAAATTCTTTCCTCTCTTAGTTACGGAATGCTGTGTGTGTAAATGCCAGAAACATGTTTTTCTTTGAATCAGCAATACCAACGTACCAATATCAAATTATTATTAATAGTAAACCGCTTCGACGGTCGAATGTTGCAAGGCGTAAGTCCCGCAATAGACTAGACTGCCGATGATGGGGATGTTATGGTTCGAGTGCTAGACGGGTGTACTGAGGGTGTTTTTTTTATGCTAAATAGTTTTTCCCCTCTGGTTCCACACAAATGTGGGCGCACTTACTAAAGCCGACAAAAATTAGGGGCCTAATCATAGACACATTAGCGTAATTAGTTCATATGGCAGGCCATATAACCAGGGAGTCGACTAGTTTCGGTCCCCCGATAAAATATTTCAGTTTAAGGTTCTGGTTAGTGAAAAATAAAAATTCCTGTTCTTTTAAACACATCGTAGTTGGATAAAAATAAATTTGAGAATTTTTTAAAATTTGTTTTAAATAAATTTACTTAAGTGAAAGAAAGGAATAATATGCAACCATAAAGAGGAATTATTATGATTTAGAACCTTTTCTAAGCACTTTTTGTTTTATTATCACGTTCATACCTGTTCAGGTTATAAGCATTGAATTTAAGTGTAGCTGCATTTGCGTGGAGGGATAGTGGAGAACCATTTAGAAAAACAAAACCAGTACACGTGACCGCCCGGGATAGACCAACGCGAATGTGATGACGCCTTATGACAAATTATTGATTGGATTACACAATTAACAAATTCTTATTGGTTGTATTAAGTAGGTCCACAAATAAAAAGGTTTTTTTTAGTATTTTGACAAAAGTAATTATTTAATGACAAATCAACACCGCGTATAATAAATTACGAGCGTCCTGGAAATGGGTGCGGTCAGCGAAAAACGGTGATTCCCCGTCTTCCTAAGTACTTTATATTGTACTTGATTAACTTATTATCTATATTATCTTATCATAGTTAGTCTAATAATAGAGAAGGAAGTACATAACATTTAATACAAATTATAAAAACTTATCAATATATAAGCTGATAACATTAAACTCGTCAAAACAGACAACAAACAACAACATGAAAGGTAAACTAACCTTGGGAGTCTTGAAAAAGACTGAAAGCCAGGAAAAATAAGGTGAATAATTGATAAAGACAGCCCATTGTGTCAGTTAAACGAAGATGTCGATATCGGAACTCTCTTTTCTGCTGAAAAGTTAAAACAGAAACTGCTTTTACGGTAGCAAATTTGTGTTTGGTAGTTAGCTAATGACTAATAAGTAGCACGTAAGTTAAGCGAATGACTCAGAGGTTACCTTCCTTTTCCCATACCTATTCTAATATGTTCCTTATGTATTCTGATGCAAGTAACAAGTGACAAATTGACAGTTGAACGATAACCCATGCGCATGCGCGAGTATTAAAACAAGAAACAAAGAAAGTGAGAGTACAGCTGAAAGATATGAAAGGTTTCTCTTTAGGTCACCGAAGCAGGTTAAAATAATAAATAATTAATTAATTGCACCATACATTTTTTAAGCTTTGTCCAAGGGGAAAAAACCAGATATTTGTTACTTATATATATGATCTAATTTATATCGTACAACTGCACCTTCACTATGCGCATGCGTGATTTTGTTAACGCTCAAATCTGTCGAGATCTCTACAATTCATGGAAACTATTCTATGCACACACATGTACTATTTAGTACAACAATGAGCTTTGTCCTTGACATGAAAATGAAGTAACGCAATTATTCAAGGCTGTTTACATGAGCAATACAAAGAAAATTATAGAAAGGCGTGGATACAGAATATGAATAGCTGTACTAGAAATGTTGGGAAAAAAAAATTAATGATCGTATTAATCCTAACATCTTGGAAAATGAAATATTAATGCAGTGCAGCCAACTTAGCGTACTCTTAACGTATATTTAAGGCGTGGGAGCTTTTTTTTTATGTACTGAAATAATAAAATCAACCTAATTACCAAACGTTGTGAGTTGTAACAAGAGTGAAGAGATAACTTCTTTAGCACTTGCGAGTGGTTCGAATGTGATGTGCGTCAGATAAAGTTGACATCATGTCTCGTGTTTATAAATCGCTGACTCTTTTATTGTTGGCCACTTTCGCGCAGTATGGCGAAGGTTAGTTTGGTTAGAAAAATTAAAAATCTTATCAACTTGTGTTATTGTTTATATCTACATTTCCCTTTCGCGTAAAGTCAATGTGTCTTACAGTAATTTTATTTTAATATTCTAGAATTACAGAGGGTTCTTTATTTCCTTTATTTTAATTTGTCATATCAATTACTTTTAGGTTACTTTTTAAAATGAGGTGAAAATTGTTTAGCTTAGGCTTGTAAATTCCACTGTTTTACACCCGACCACACCTATTTCTAGTTAGGCCTTATATGCCTAATTTTTTTAAGAAAAATAGTTTTTAACACTGACAATTATGGTGACCTGGCAGTCTAGGGGTAAGGTGTCGGACCTCTGTGCTAGGGGTCCGGGGTTCAATCCTCGGTCCCGACACAGATTTATCTGATTGCCAAACCCTTCCTTCACCTCTGACAAGACTTGTATTAATCACAACTTGTGAATGTGAGGAATGCCAAGCCTCCACCGTGGTTCGGATTCCACGTTAAACTGTAGGTCCTCCATTTCATCTCACAATCACACTACCATTACACATTAGCGTAAGTGTAACCCGAACGGGTAGTAAGACACGGTGCTAGTAATAATAACACTGGCAATTAACAAAATAATTTAAGGAATCTTGGTGGCAGCCTAGGTTGTGTCACTAGGCCTATTTATTTCAAACCATTTTTGAGAATGTCAGGATTTGGGTTTAGGTAGTTTACTAAACAATCGCACTGGTGGCCATGTGGACAAAAGCGTTAGTCCTGTCTCTTTTGTCGGTGGAGAAAGAGTGTTATCCAAGACTTAAAACTTAAGTTGTTTGTGGGTTCAAACCCAGCCGGGATCGACTGATTTTTCTTGAGTTTAAAGTATCCATAGCACAACTTCGGAGGGGAAGTAAAGCCATCAGTTCCATGTTGATTGTGGGGTGTAGAATAACCCTGGAAGGAATGTGGAAATACCTTTCCCGGAAAAATTGAAAGGCCCTTTCGCTCTCGCTCATAGAAATTCTAGTGTTGTGATATAATCAGTTGTTTCAGAAAGTGCACGTTAAATAGATAGAGCCAATTGTTTGTCTTACACATCATTCTAATGTTCACATCGTAACAACGCTGATACAGGAACACCAAATGGAAAAAGTTTAAATATGGTACACTCTCCTTGATAACTCTAAACCTCCTTTCATGGCCGCACGGTCTAAGACTCCGCTTGTATTATTTATTATTTTATTTAGCACCACTTCTTACTATCTGTTCGGGTTATACGATTAAGTACTAATTACGCTAATGGATTAGGAATTGGGTAGGTTGGATTTAGAGGAAGTGAACTCACATTTGTGTGGAGGGAGAATGGAAAACCCGACAGATTTAAACCTCGATCTCCCCATCCTTGGCAGTCTAGCTCAACACAAAACTAGCGTGCTAGCTATTTACGCCACCGAGGCAGGTGACTCCACTCGTGGACTGGACTACCGATTAAAAAGACATTGGAGTTTGAATCCCAATCGGAAGAAGTGAGGATGTTTTATTTTCCTAAATTAATCTCCCTCCATACAAATGAGGCTACACTTCCTCTAATTTAAACCTTCCACATCTTTAATACATTAGCATAATTATTACATAGTACGCGTATAACCCGAACGGATTGCTCTTAAATAAAAAATAAATAAAAAAAAGGGCTAATCTAATGTGATGGGGTTTAGGTAGGTAAAATTTAAAGGAAATGAACTTGTGTTTGCGTGATGGGAGATAAATAGACACCATCAGCCTGTCACCGGCACAACCAAACTAGAGGATATTGATGTCTAGTACACGTGTACCCCCCTCCTGTTGACCGCCACTGTTCCACTCTAACTGGGCTACGGTGCTGTCCCCAGGGATCCACTGTAACTTTGACGGGAAGCAGAACAATATCCTGAGCGAGGTTGGGCTGGACCACCCTAACTACTGTCCGCGACCCCTCATAGACACCTCGGACAAGATCTTCTGCTGCTCCAAGGACAGGGGGAACCGGATCTACTGCTGCGACATTTCAGAGTTCGGTCAGAACGGATGGTGAGTGCCCTCGCGGCGTGGTTTTTTAATACACTTAGCAGGAGTACCCGTCATTGCACGATTACCCCGTGCAATGCTTATATTCGCTTCAGACAGGAAAAAAAAAATCCTCGTTTAATTTCTTTTAACCCAGTTTTTTTTACTAATCTTAAAATGTTTAGTCAAACATTAAAACTCCAGCTTCTAGGTACACATGTTTACACACAGGGGCTACTAAAGTTAAAATGTCAAACCTCTGTGTGAGGTAAATATCGCACAACGCACATGACAGACAAACTCTTCATTTTATTAATATAAATATAGGTAAAGTAAAACTTTGATATTGTCAGCACGCCTACAACAAGACAGTGTTGCCACTAGTAATAGGCAGAATTGAGTTAAAGTAATCAAGTACATCAATTCGGAAGTGTAATCGGCTGTACTCGATTCTTCTGTGAATACTGGAGTGTAAGCAGTGGGATCATGGAAGTCTTTTATTTTCTCTTTTTCCTTATCTTCAGGTATAATATACCTTGTTGGTTAGTATATATACCATGTCATTTTAATACAAAACCTTTTCTCCCATAAAGCTCATTTTTGAATCTTAAGACGCTTTGTTACACGAAACTCAACCTTAGTGGTTAAACTGATTCACACATTATTTCAATACAAAATACTCGAAGATGTACAGTCCAGAATTGAAGATCAAGCTAAAAATTATTCGAATAACGTTCCCGATTCTTTTTTACTCGGCTTGGTGATCCTATCCTCACACTCGGAAACAAGGAGCCAGTTTACTTAATAAATAACACTATAGTGAACAAATTAAATAAATAAAAACAGCTAAATTAAGTTAAAAAATGGTGATTAATACATACCTTCGTTAATGATCCTTTTAAAATTTGAACAATTACATTTATAACGTGACTTCATTTGGTATTAAGTCTCGAGTTTGATTCCTTTATATCTAAATTAGTTTGTTCAATTTTATTCCCTGTCTCTGTCGCTTAATACATTACCTGCCTATGTATATAATAATAAAAAATAACACTTCAATAATAGTAGATTTATCACAGACGACCCGATATAAACCTGGCTAGGTGGTTGATAAAGAATGTCAATATTTTTTTATACATTAAACTATAATTTAGAGCTATGAAACCATAACAAAAACATTTAATTATAAATTAGACACAAATAATTTCTATGCATATTATATATATATATATATATTCAAGATATACACACAAATGCATATATATATATATATATATACACACACACAAATGTAGTAAACCATTTATTTTATTAAGAAATACATTTCTATTTTTCTATTGTGAGAACCTTCTTGAAACGCATAACTTGGTAATAAATCTACGTTGGTCAAGCAACGTAAAACCTTCAAGAAGCTATGAGGGAGGTCAGTGAAGACAGGACGAGCTTATCTTATTAGTGTCGAACTCCTTGGAAAGGCTCATTGGGCACAAGTTTCACAACCCTCTGTACTCGAGTAATAAGGTTCAACCGATTGTTTTTTTGAAATGTATTCGAAAGTATGTTTCCGTCTAAAGAACTCGATCACTCATTTCTTTAAAAATAGAACCGAGAAATTTACTCGATTCTTAGAAATACTCCATTCTGCACATTCACTAGTTGCCACACATCAGGAAAACACGGTGATTTTTTTTTGGAAGTAACTAAGAAATTACAGGACATTTTGAAAAAAACTTGTGTAAAAACACAGTTTAATATTTGTTAATTTAGCACATTTAAGTGAAAACTTAAAAATATTAGGTCTTTGGATGGACAAAAAAAGTGAAGTGAAGAATCAAACATGTCTGTCTCTCCCTTAAACAAGGGTTGTGAAGTGACAGAAGATGTACTTCTTTTCCTTGCAATATTAAATCATCCTGTTTTAAACACAAGTTACTTGAGTTTACAATCAGTCACTTTGATGCGAAATTATATTTAAGATGCCTGTAAAAAAAGGGAATACCTTCTAGAAAACACAAAGAATTTGATATCTAATAAGGAAATGTTAGCAATAGTCTTAGCCTATATACGCTTTTTCTCGAATCTGAATTTAATATATATATATTTTTTTTATCTAGCAATGCGTCTTACTACCCATTCAGATTATACGCTTAAGTACTAATTACGTTAATGAGTATGGAATTGGGAGGGTTGAATTTAGAGGAAGTAAACCCACGTTTGCGTGGAGAAAGAATGGAAAACCATTTAGGAAAAACCACCCCCAGACCGAGATTCGAACCTCAATCTCCCCGTTCTCTGCAGTCTGGCTAACACGAGACTAGCACGCTAGCCAACTCTGCCACTGAGACGGGTTCTGGATTTAATAAAACATTATAATAATTAGAGGTTCATTTCCTTACTTTGGTAAGATAAATTTTTTTTCACATTATATTTTGCTTACATTAAGCATTAAGTGTTATATTTATGGTCTGGGGTCTGGCTGTAAGGTTTGTCCTATGATTACATCAATCTGCACTAAGCTACTAGGGGATGGGGGAGAGAGATTTATTTCTAAACTTTAATTCTTTTGAATCCTCAAAACTTGAATTTAATTTTTAAAGACTCGAGTCATTCACAAAGATCCCATCCCTAATTGTTTAAGAAATGTATTTTTTTTTCCCCTCTCCAGGGTCCATCCGGTGATCATCGGCATCATCGCAGCTGCCGTCGCCGTTCTTCTGATTGGTTTATTTATCTGCTGCTGTTGCTGTCCCTGCTGTCTATGCTACAAGCGGTGCTTTTGCTAGGTCAAGGGGAAGTAGACTCCGCCGAGGACGTTTGCGGATTTTGTACAGTGAAAGTAGAGGCGGATGATTTTGTTACTACAAATTCCGGATCACGATGCACTTAACCCAAGACCCCGTCCAGGGGAGGACTGTTATCCTACGTAAAGTTTACTACACGTTCTATCCAACCATGTCGCAAGCAACGTCGACACGGATATTTAACACTTCATTTGTTTGATTGTGGTGTGCAAAACACCTTCTTAATCAAATGGTGTTGATGGTTTCGTGTACACCAAAACGTCGGAGCCCCCCCTATTACAATGAATTTTTGTGACTCCGGTAAATTTATATTGCAAGTAACTTACGTGGAAGAATAATCAGTTTTAACTGCTTACATTCCATTTCCATGAACAGTTTGTTTACAAAACATTGTTTGTTTCTCTATGTTACATGAACGTTAAATTGTTCGTGATCACAGCAGAGGGAGATTCAATATTGCGTGAGATTCAGATTCAAACTTCATAAATATTTTTACAGCCGACTTAATAAATTGTTTATAAGCGGTTTCCCTCTCCATTATTCTAGAGGAAATTTAGTAATCGGTTCCAAGACCATTGCTTTACCATTAAAACTGTTTTAATAGATACACAAATATATATTAATAATTAGAAACCTGCTTCAGTAGCCGCATGGTCTAAGGCATTGATATCACAATAGACTGGACTGTCGAAAAGAGTGAGATCAGGGTTTGAATTCCAGTCGGGTGTATTGGGGGTGTTTAGAAAAAATGTTTTCACCTCTCCCTCCACACAAATGTTGGTACATTACCTCTAGATGCAACCTTCCTCATCCTTAACTCATTAGCTAATTAGTAGGCTACATTTGCATATGACATGAACAGCTAATAAGACACATTGCTAAGAAAATATATAAATATTTAACAACTAATTTTATGTTACATGGCCTAACTGCCCCTTGATATAAAGTGATCACAGCCACCTTATATACCGAGTAGGCTCCATTGCCAACCGAGCAGAGTGCCAACGTGACAAAGTTCAACATCTTGGCCTCGTAATAACACTTTATGTTAAAACGACAGCTTGTTTTTTAAACTGGTTGTTTTGATATTTAGATGCAATTTGTTTTCATGCGGATTAAACTTTATGACGTTTGTGAAATTATACTTGTAAACAAATATATATTTTGTTTATACTGCAGAAGGAACAACTATGTATAGGTGTAAGATTTTTTTTTATTTATTTAAAGGTTGGTTTTGTTGAAAGTTACATTTGCTAAGCCTGGTCTACATTCTTTGTATTTGTATGGTCTGTAGTCGTAAGACTTCATTAACGTTGAACCAACTTTAACTTTTTAAGAACCGTCGTTATTGGTGGCTTTGGAGAACCAATATTAGGTGGACAGACATTAGTACATGAATCTAAATTAAAGCATTTTATATTAGGTGTTCTGTCTCACGACAGGTCCATTCCTCTTGTCGGTGAACTTAGACCGCCAATACGCCCTGTCCTCTGACTCCTCCTTTATTTCCCAGAATGTTCTTCTTTCCTTCAAGTCATCCAATATTTGAATCCTCCTCCTTCCTAAGCTTCTCTTTCCCTCAACCTGTCCTTCTATGACGTGCAGAAGACAGTTCCTCCTAAGGATGTGTCCTCTCCAGTTTGCTATGTACCGAAGAATCACATCCAAAATAGTTCTCTACACACCCACTCTTCTTAAGACTTGTTCATTTGTCTCCCTGTGTGTCCACCTGATCTTCTCATTACTCTTCTTAGTACTTGTTCATTTGTCTGTCTTTCTGTCCACCTGATCTTCTCAAGTCTTCTTTAGCACAACATTTTATATCCCTCCAATTATTTATTTTCCATCTTCCTAAAAGTCCAAGTTTCTGCTCCAAATGTATCATTTCATCAGCTTCTTCCTCAGTTACAAACTCAACTTGCTGCTCAGCAGTAACCTCTTCTTATTGAAAGTTTCATTGGCGAGCCTCCGACCTAATTTCCTTGGTGCGGTAGACATCCTTTGTCATCAAACTTCCCAGGTAATTCAACTGCTCTAAGTTTTCCAAATTTTGTTTTCCAATTTTTATTTTCAGTGGCTCTTAATTTTTTTAAATAATTACCTTCACTTTCGACTACTCAATGTTGATATCCGTGCCATATCTTCTCCCCACCTCCCCCAGCTGGTCCGTCATTTCCAGCAAATCTTCTTTATTTCTGGCCAGCGATGCTAGATCATCTTCGTATTTTGTGTCGATGACGCGTCCTCCTATCCTGAAACTGCCACGGCCCTCTAGGACTTACCCGACCAGCCACTCACCATCCATAAAAACAAAGATGACTAAAGGAATTTGGCGGCATTTTATAAATTGTTTATATTTTCATACACCTACAGTGGCTATTTCTGGTAGCACTAAATAAAGATCCATCATCATCATCATCAATTGTTTTCAGCCTGTGGTCGGGTCACTTTAGTAAATTGCCTCCATCTTCCTCTGTCCTTCCACTACTCTACTCCTTTAATCGCTTCCATTCTTCTCCTCTCACTTTCACACTTTCTGTTATCTGTTCACTAAATAAATACTATCATTATTCTAACTAAAAATGACTCAAAAGATCCTACTATTAAAAAGTTGATTTTTTGCTAGTCTTGAATATTTTGAAAAAAAATAATAATTAAAAAATCTGATGAATTTGATTGGATGAGGTATCACAACCCTCCATTATTCATCACAATATAATGTGATTTATGAAACAGAGTTAGTGTGTCGTATTAAAACAGGTATATCATCACGGACAATAATAATACACAGCAGGTAGACTTATGTTTTAAATCTATGTTTATTAATTGTTTAAACTCTTCGATTGAAAGTGAATTAGCTAGAGATGTGTCGAATCCAAATTTGAATCCTTGAATCTTTAAAAGAAATATATACGATATTAGTTGAAGTTCAAATATTTAAAATTTAACTTAAAATAAAGTTTAAGGCTCGGTACCACTTACAAATGATATTTTGTTTATGGAAGTCTATTACTTTATAAGACAAAGAGAACACTTTTTTATTAAACTTATATTAATACAATTTTGTACTTTTTTGTGATATTTTTACTCTATCAAGTCAAGCTCTTTATAATTGTATTTGAGATTATTATTTTTTAGATATTTACGAATGTTGATTCTCCTAAATACCCGAGGGTTCTAGCGACAATAGCATCCCACCTCAAACATAAACATTCCTTGCTTACAAGTGCTTATAGCTTGTCTCATATTCCAGAAGTTGGGTGGCGATTCTCTCTATATTTTTTTTTGCAAATCGAGCTATAAGATGTCCGTCCATATTAAGACTTTCAATGCTCAGTAAGTAGTGATGGGCACAATCGAGTAAAAATAATCGAGTAACTCGATTGTGTTGTGTAATCGGGAGTACTCGATTCTTCCGGGATTACTCGAGTAACTTTACTCGGACCGTGTTATTCTTTTATTTTGTCTTTTCTTACCAGATAAGTAAGAATCGACCTTATTGGCTAGACTGTTTGCCACGCTATTTCCATTTAAAAGGTATATTCCCTTAGAGCTCATTTTTCATCAACAGTTTCTGCTGCCACGCAAAAATGACCCTTTATGGTTTAAACGTTTCACATGCATTCTCAATACAAATTACTCGTAGATGTAAAGTACACAATCGAAAAGCATGCTACTAGCTAAGCGTATCACATTTCCGATTCTTTTCAAAAGTACTCGATGAAAGTTACTCGATTCTTTTTACTCGGCACCTCGGCAGTCTTATTTTCACAATCGCATTGACGAAACTAGATATTGTCTTTCTTAATTATTTTAATTTCTCCTTAGTAAAATATGATTATTTATAAATTGAAACTAATTAGAGTAAGATACAAAACAAAAAAAAAATTGTTTTTACTTTTATAAAGGTACAATTATTATCAATTTCTTTAACATGAACGTTTAAAGAAAAGTTTATTTTATTAAAAAGAGCACAAAACAATTTTTATTTGTGAGACATTTCTTAAAACGCATACTTTCATATTGACTGTAGATGTAAAGTGAAACATGAAAATAAGGGGGTGGAGGTCAGTGTCGACTGCCTACTACAGGAAGAGATTATGGACTTGTTATTAGTATCGAATTCCATTGCAAGACTTCCGAGTAATATTGTCCAACCGATTGCCACGGGACGATTCGAGTAGATGATTTGCTAAAAATTACTCGAGTAATTTTACTCGATTCTTTTTAAAGATAATCGAGTAGTTACTCGATTCTTAAAATTACTCAATTGTGCCCATCACTATCAGTAAGACACTGACCGGGGGGTAAATAAAGGATTTTAAAGGTCCTTTACATCACTTAAAAATGTATATTAATTTATTTAGTAAACTCCCAATATTAAAAAGAATGTTATCGTTAGTATGTCGCGTGCCTTAGTGTATGTAACCCCTTGAGGGTTACACTTAACCTAGTTTAGTCAATTTATTATTAATTTGCTATAAGATGTAATGGCAGCCTCTAATTTTAATGTTAATAACAACATAAGCTATTGTACGTTTATACTCAACTGTTGTCCTCCATGTTAAATTATATTAATAAGATGAAAGATGTACAAAAGTTTGTAGAGAATCGTGGTATAATTATAGATTATAAGATTATGTAGTTGTACGCAGGGTGATTTTGAATGAGCATGCCAAAATGAAAAGGGTGGAAGATGGTTCCATATCGAGTATAATGATGGAACCCACGGCCGGTAATATCCCCGTAAGGTTCTATGGAACTTCAAACCTTTACGTGGTGCCTAAAGGCTAAATAAGGGATCATCCATAAACCAGGTAATCCTTTTTTTTTTTTTATTTGACGGCCCTTTCCAAAATCCGTGTTACTTAACTTTCCACATCAAGAGTGAATGTCGCTATTTTCTAAATAAGCTTCTGTGACACTAAAAGAAGGACTCGGTTTTAATACAAATCTGAATCGAAAGTTCTTTAAGTTTGTTTATTAACGGTGAAAACATGAACAATAATAATATAGTATTCATTAAATTGAAAAAATTACACAGGAATTGAACCCGGGACATTTGGCTTAGTACGCCAACACTTATCACTAAGCTCTCCAGGAATCCTTAAGATATGAATAAGGAATTAATGAACCTGGCCACGGGGTGGTTCCTGGATAGCTCAGTGGTCAGAGCTTTAGCGCATTGGTACGCTAAGCCAAAGATCCTGAGTTCGATTCTTGTGTCCACGAGTCATTTTTCAAGTTAAAGAATACAGTATTTAGATGTGGCTGTAACTATAACTAACAAAATATAATAGCATCGCTATTTATTTATATTTAGCACCGCGTCTTACAACCCGTTCGGGTTATACGCTTAAGTACTAATTACGCTAATGGGTTAGGAATTGGGAAGGCTGAATATAGAGGAAATAAACCCGCATTTGCGTGGAGGGAGAGTGGAAAACCATTTAGGGAAAAACGTCGCTATTTAATCCATTAATTTTTCTCAACATTAGAAAGTATAAGCTCTGGGAAAGTGAGGGAATCTTAAGATGTAGTTTTGCTGGACATTGTTTTAACACCATTTCACTCCCCTCCCCCCCCTTTTCAATCTGGCACACCCATTCGAAACCACCCTGTATAAGAAGTGAACATTATAACAACTCTCTAAATCAGGTTGTAGCTTGATGTGATGTGATAGAAAGTGCATTCCTTGTCTAGGGTAGATTTTGTACTCTTTTGTAGAACAAAGTTTGTTTTTACAATAAAACTTGTCTAATAATAATTGTGTTTTTTTATATATATATATATAAATAGGAGAACCTATCAATATCCCGCAATTTAAAATAATTGAAACAAATTATTTTCATACTTAATTTTATTTCGATAACTGATTATATTTTTTTTATAACTATTTGCACCCGGTTGTGATTTTAGGATTCTTAGGGAAATTTTTAGTTTTGGCGACTCGAGAAAAAAATTAGATCTATGATCTTTTTTAACTAAAAAAAATTAAATCAGAAGATCTGATACTGCTTATTTATGATTCAGAACCGATTATTATAACCATGGGATGAACTAACGACCAGACCCCAGACCAGTAATTTATCACTTTAACTGAATGTATTAATATTATAATGAATGCATTTTACCACCAAAAACAAATCAATATTAAAAACTACGCTAATAGGTTAAGGATGAGAAAGAGTACCCGCATTTGTACGAAGAGAGAGGGAGAAGGAAACCATTTAGGAAAAAACACCCCCAGTACACTCGGTCAGGGTCAAACCACGATCTCCCTGTCATTGGTGATACAGTCTACTATGGAGCCACAGAAGCAGGTGCACAAGAGATTATTTTCCAAATGGAATATTGGTTTGTGGTCAACACTGGTAACTTTTTACAATATTATTATTATTATTATTATTATTATCAATACTATGTTTTTCTAATAAAAAAGTCTTATGCTTTTACATAAATATATAAATACACATACATATCTAATCACACTGTTCCTTACGACAGGAGTCGGCAACCGTCTTGGGGTCCCCGGTTGACTTTTACATTTATCCAAGGTCTAAGCTATCACCCTTTGTTTCTCCGCTTTGCTTTATTTTTTTTCCTCTATATAACTTGTATTTAACTCTTAAATTCAATATTTCCTCCAATACTTAAGCCACTGCCTTTATAGAAGATACCTCCGTTTAACCTGAGAGGTAAACAGTCTTACCTTGATGGATTACACTATGACCCTATCTTATAAGCTGGACCATAGTGTAACAGTGCAAGCTAAACTTACGTTTTGTGACAGAATAGTTTTATTAGGAGACCAACTGAAGATTGCTAATAGATCGGCCTTTTGCCGACCCATGACTTACGGGGTAGGCAAGAAACTGTCCATATATCTCAAAAAACAACAACTCAGTACTTAATCCATCCTCACTAACTTTCTCCACACCTCCCTATCCTTGCATACTCCCTTCTCTTCAACAACATCCATACATCCTCACTAACTTTCTCCACACTTCCCTATCCTTGCATACTCCCTTCTCTTCAACAACATCCATACACCGAGTCATACATGCTCTTTTATTTCTAAAACTCTTAGTGTTTCTCTTTTTCACACATTCTTCTACAACATTTAGCCACGTCTTACATGGCCTACCTCTTCCTTTTGATCCACACACTCTACCTTCATATATTGGCTTCATCATCCTCTCAACAAGTCCAAACCAACATAAGACACTTCTCTTACATTGACTTATTGGATTCGCTTTCGAACCGCACTCTTTTAGCACCCATTCATCACTGACTCTGTACACAAACATTTCTTAGATATCTCATTCCAACAACATTCACCTTGCTCTTGAATTTCTCCGGACAAACCCATATCCATAAAACAATGTTGGCGTCAACACACTTTTACATGCTGCCATCTTTGCCTCAATTTTTTTTAGTATAATTTATTAAATATTTTTGTCCCATATTTTATTTAACTATCTATCTGTAGGTGTTATTATTTAGCTATGATTGTTTATTTTATTTTATTATGTAGGTACCTACCTACTTGGGTACTTTTCAACACTGGACTGTTAGAGGTCTCGCGACTGTTGGCCAGCACTACAATAACCGTATGCACTAATGGGTTCAAGCATTGAGAAGGTTATATTTAGATGTGTGTACTCACATTTGCGTGGAGGGAGAGAGTAAAACTATTTTGGAACCACCACCTCAGTACATCCGACCGAGATTCAAACCTCGATCTCCCCATCATCGGTAGTATAGTCCAACACAAGAGTAGCCATGCGGCCACTGAAGCGCTTTTTAAAGGAAATTGAAGTTAAAAGTTTTTCTACAGCTGGTGTTGTTAACATCTATCATAAGTAATAGCAACAGGACATATGAGTTGATGTATGAATACATGAAAAGTGGATCGATTAACTTTTTCAATTGTCAGACAAGGCACTTATTATAAAAATTAAAACTATCACAGCAGTAAGCTTTCAAGGAACACATCTGTTTTTAACCCGACTGTACGTTAAGAGGAAACTGCACCCCCCCAATTCACACCAATCTTGCCCTTCTTCCAAGGTTGATGAAAGGACATCTTCTACCACGTCCCCCCAATCCCCTCTACGAACCATTGATTGTGAGACCACATAAGGGCGGACTGTGATATAAGGGTGGGTCGCGTGTGAATTATAGCTACTGATAGCTACTGTAATTCAACTACCCCTCAGCCCCCACGCCCCCCTCTCCCCTCCTCGAATCAATTAGGTTTTGGTTAACCTTGGACTTGACAGCCAATATGTGCTCCATGTCATGCTTAATACCGGGGGAGCCGCCGAGACTGGATATGTCTGATTGTAACAGGTTGAGCGGGAAGTCAACAGAGAGCGCTAAGGGCGACACTGTCGACTGTCTGTGTTTGTAACTAAAGTAAATCAAACCGTTCGCCCTAATGGAGGAGATAAAATTATTTCAATCTTAGTTCCTTTAGTTAGTAATATAAAGAACTATTAGATGAACTTTACAATAATAAATCAAAATAATACATTTTTCAAGAATGTTAAATTTTAGTGACATTTAATCGATTATATTGGCGAGTAGTTGAAAGTGGGCCTCGTTTATAAACCACGGCTTACTTTGGTCCGAAATTTGTTGGCAGTTAAATTTAGATTTAAATAAGAAATATTCTTCACATTAAAACTCCTCTCGTCATGCCAAAATAACTATATCCTACATTAGTGGCGTCTGAACAGACTTTTAAACTGAGGAAAAAAATTGTCTCGTTCAATTATCACCAAAGGTTATTGAAACGAATATTCATGAACAATGAGATTAGTCTAACTTTATAGTTACTCTTGGTAAACTACTTTTAATCAAACAATGACTGTATTTGTTAGAAGAAACTTCTTATCTCGAGGTAAAGAGGAAAGCTCGCTGCTAGTTCTCAAATATCAAACAATGACTGTATTTGTTAGAGGAAACTTCTTATCTCGAGGTAAAGAGGAAAGCTCGCCGCTAGTTCTCAAATATCAAACAATGACTGTATTTGTTAGAAGAAACTTCTTATCTGAAGGTAAAGAGGAAAGCTCGCTTCTAGTTCTCAAATATCAAACAATGATTGTATTTGTTAGAGGAAACTTCTTATCTGAAGGTAAAGAGGAAAGCTCGCTGCTAGTTCTCAAATATCAAACAATGATTGTATTTGATTAGAGGAAACTTCTTATCTCAAGGTAAAGAGGAAAGCTCGCTGCTAGGTCTCAAATATCAAACAGTGACTGTATTTGTTAGAGGGAGGATAAATCTAGAGCCCTCATTCATTAAGACTAGTCTCTTAGCTCCGCTAATATGATTAAACAGTCGTGGAAAATGAGCTAACGTCACATTTTCACACATTTGTTTCTGTTAATAAAACTCAAAATATAGGTTTGTTAAGGAAATAAAGCCCTCTTGGACTATCTCGACTTTATATTAGCGTGAACCATATTTTGAAATAACGCGCCGTAAAGATAAATTATTGCGTTATTGCTGAGCGTCTGCGCAGCAATTTCTCGTTTAATGAAGCGGCCCCCTTAGCTCAACTCGATACCGTTTAAGACATTAGAAAGTGCCCCTAAAATTACAAAATGGAAAAAAAACGGAAATAACTTCAATAAATTTTATGCCCTGACTCCTCCTTAAAGTAAATTTTAAGGTTCTTCACGTTACCAACCCATCCGGAAATGATCAATGTCCACCAAGCGTGTTGCGAGTATAACGTCATAAACAGTTGACACACAGTTGTGGGTGTAGAAAAGAGTGCGCGGAGAGATACCTCCAACAAACTCGTCTTTCAACTTTTATTTTAATGGTCGTAATTGAAATTGGTTCACCCTCTCAAAAGGGCTCCGCCCCTTCTCTGTGTACTTCTTGAAGGGCGACATTGGGACGTTATCTTGCGTCGTGTTGGCAGGCCTGGTGGATGACCCCGTGTGACCCCACGCGCCATGCATCTCCCGCGGACCATTAGATACATGACACGTCACCCCCCTCTTGGAGACTCAGAGAGAGAAACAGGATAAACCTGCTCGGCTTAACCTTCTTTATTCAACGACCTTGGCTCGGCCAAACGACGGAACGCAAGTCTTGAGATTTTTATTGCGGACATTGGCTGAAAGACAAACGTCAATATATTTGGAAATAGTAAATTATAGCTTAGTAATACGGTATTATTAATCAGAAGTGTTAATAATCGTTTCTAGTAATACTTCACTAAGGATTTATGTATAATTGACTTTTTATTAACTAATTGTAAGAACAAAAATTTTATTAAAACTATTATGTCTTTTGTTTCACGGTTGTGGCAAAGAGAGCTATCATAGTAAATGAAATAATAAACTAAAAAGTATAATATCAACAATTTACTTATAAATGGTTAAAGAAAAATTTTTTGTAACTTAAAGAAAGAACCATACAAAGTATCAATTTCCCAATAAAAACTTTTTTATTTTTGTAAACAGATGCGCATGAACGCAACTGAACACTTCCTGTATGACGTCATCAGCCATGCTCATTTCATTCAGTGCGCCATCTTAATTTGTGAAAAGAACGCATTTTAGAAGCACTCGTCTGTAAAACAATTTTAAGTGAACACCGAATGCCACTTCCACAGTAAAAGAAACATCTAAACAGTTATTTTCTTAAGTTTGTGTTTCGATAATGTAAAAACGGTTAAAACAATAAAGGAATATTAAAAACCAAATTGTTTGTTGTGAAAATTCTGTCCGCTAAAAGTGACAGAAGCTCAATACATGGTCTTGCAGATTATATGGTTTGCCGTATGGATACATGAAAAAGATCTAGTGGGTCTTCTAGGTGTAGCTTACTAGCCCTTCAGCCTCTTCTACCGTAAATACCTTATCAATCCCGACAACTCTGATAGAAACCCTGAACTCTATGTTGTATCTATTGGAATGCTATCCCGCCGAGGACTCGGGAGTCCGTCTCAAATGTGGTCACGTGACGAGTGCTCTTCAATGAGCGTAGAAAGAGGGTTAGGTGGTTCAAACCCACCTTTCCTCCCTATTTTTCCTCAAGTTTTTAGTACGATGCTTAGTGATGACATTGTATCAGACATCAAATAACTTATAGAAGAATTCAATTTCCAAAAAATTTGTCAGGGCAGAACCATTCCAAAGAGTTTCTAGAAGCATCCAATTTTTAAAAAATAAATACACTCAGGGGGCCACTCCAAATAGGTTCTAAGTGTAGGTATTTAATTTTCAAAAATTAGTTGAGGGACTTACCCAAATAAAGTTCCACCATTACTGTTTTGAATAACAATGTTCTTATTTCATAGGGTTTAAAAATGAGTTATAGACTTACGAGTTTGACCCCACCCCCCCCTTCACCACCAAGCCAATCACGAGCAATCATCTGTGTCGGTCACTCTGTACTAGTAGAAAAAAAATCTCAGTTTTATCCGTGCTTCTCCATATATATATATATATAATATATATATATGTGTGTGTGTGGAAGAACCAATTAAAAATTCGACTAGATCAGTGCGCAGAAGTGGGATACAAGTAGACAGCAGTGTCTACCGTCGTGGAATGATTTGAATTAGCTCGTTAAAGGAAAAGCGTGTGATATAGTTAACCTTATTTGTTTCATTATACAAGTATAAAACATTCATCGTGACATTCATCTCAAAGATCTGTCAATCCCCAAGAAAATAACATGTGGAGGGTACAAGGGAAAGTAGGAAAGTTACATTACACACATTTTGAAGAACATCAACGTTTATATCTCAAACCTCACAAGAACCCCAGGAAACACTTTTATATCTCAAACCTCACAAGAACCCCAGGAAACACTTTTATATCTCAAACCTCACAAGAAACCCAGGAAACACTTTTATATCTCAAACCTCACAAGAACCCCAGGAAACACTTTTATATCTCAAACCCCACAAGACACCCAGGAAACAGTTTACTTTTAAAATAATAATTTAAATATGACATATACCTCTTTTAACCACAAACTAAAGTGAAGTATAAAGGTCTCGGGAATGTCTAACAGATGGCAGCACTAGTTCAATTTAAATAGCTCTCATGATTGTCTAACAGATGGCAGCACCAACTCAATTTAAATATGACAGAGACCTCTTTTAACCACAAACTAAAGTGTATTATAAAGGTTTCGGGATTGCCTAACAGATGGCAGCACTTGTTCAATCTGAGATAAAATCAGACAACCCCCTCCCCCTGTTCATTCTGTATCCTTCATATATTGATCATCAGCGGTTTTAAGTTTGTGTTGCAGAGCATCATTGGTCAAAATACAGCGTATGTATTATTGCAACATTCGAGTATGTTCTGATTTAAACTTCCGGTGTGGACGCGTGGATCAATATGTATCCGGTTGTTCGCGGAACTATAGCGTGATAGACCGGAGAGGGATGGTCAGGTTCGAATCTTGGCTAGTATATAGTGGGGGTTGTTTTACACATGGGATTTTTTTTATTGCTTTGGTTTTCCTCATCCTCCGTGCATGCTAATGAAGGCGCACTTCCTCTTAGCAACCATTCTCACACCTATTGCATAAATTATTTATTGTTTAAGATAATACAACGTACACTTTCTGAACATAATTATTGTACAAACACATGCCTTACAAACTACAGTCTTACCTTGACTGATTGCACTATGACCCTATCTTATAAACTATACCATAGTGGAACCAAGCAAGGTAGCAGTCTTACCTTGACTGATTGCACTATGACCCTATCTTATAAACTATACCATAGTGGAACCAAGCAAGGTAGCAGTCTTACCTTGACTGATTACACTATGGCCCTATCTTATAAACTACACCATAGTAGAACCAAGCAAGGTAGCAGTCTTACCTTGACTGATTACACTATGACTCTATCTTATAAACTACACCATAGTGGAACCAAGCAAAGTAAGCTCACCGCCTTTCAGGGTGAATTGTGTAGCAGTGTCGCTTGGTACACTATTCTCCTAAGCTCTCTGTTAAGATGGGTCAATGATATCCCGTCGGTAAAGTTCCTCCATAGAACCGTAGATAAAAGGCTGTAATAGATTGTTCTCAGCTCGGATACATTAATATAATATCAATATGAGACGTTAGCCTATCCTAGGATACTCAATCATATCCTCCTCTGGTCGAAGGTAACGTTCACATAGACCTCCAGCGAGATTGTATTCTGTGAAACATTAAATATATTTCTTAAACGAGCTACTAACTTAACTCCTCCCTTTACGTCTGTTAACGACTAAAGTTATATACGGTGGAATATAGCTTAACGGACATCCCTGAATAGCGGACAGTTTACATTTCCCCGGTAAGATAGCATGGGCTATTGAGGTGAAACAATCTACAAACAGCGGACACGAATTGAAATCACTAGTCCATATATTTTACTGAAAGGACGACAGGAATTATACTGTCCCGCCTTCGACAATGACAACTTGTGATCTAGTCCACGTACTGATGACAAGTGAATCAAGATCATACTTCCCACCCCTTCCCTGTTCCGGTCGGTGTCCGTGTGCACATATTATAGAGGACCTACCGTTCACACTTACATTTATTTGTGCACAGTATTACACAGTGTAGTACGGTAATTAATTTGTTGAAGTTAATATCCATTGTACGGGAATCGAATCTGATTGGGGGATTGGGCGGTAATGATAGATTTTAAGAGGAAGCCATTACCTTTGTCCAGTGTCATCAATGTAAAAGCCATATTGTGTTAGCTCACTTTTATATGTTTTCTATCCACCTTTCCTATACTTTCTTCCGAATACATACACAAAAAGAAATACTTTCGTAAGTAATAAAACTGTCTAGTGTATGTTGATTTGTTGGAAATAATGGAAACCTTTATCATCTAAAGTGATGTCACCCTTAGAGAGAAATATCTATTGCGTAGTCTAGAAGTAGTAAGGCTATTACTGAATCAGACTATTTGTTGGCTAAGAAACACCAACTTGATAAAAACAACTCACTCCCAATTAGATCACAATAAAAAGGTAATAATTCATCGAACAAAAACCTCGATCTAGAGGGCCGTGATTCACAACCACTTCACCGCCGCCATTTCCGCCCGTCTTTTAGCTCAACGTCGCGCCATAAAATATCATCAGCCTGGACAATGGAGCGCAGCGATGTAGAATGACGCTTTAAACGCGTGGCGGTCCCCTCCACATCCCTAACGAGATACGCTATGGTGACGTCATCCACTGTGTATAATTGATTCCCGCGGCGGGAGAGCGCGTGAGGAGTTATGTTTCAATCATCCGCCGAGAAAGAGCGCTAGTGTTATCGTAGATAGAGAGCTCCCCGTTATTAATTCAGATGCACATCAATGCTCATCACTTTGAGTGGGAGCGAGTCCTGTGCTGTTTATAATATTATATAAATATTTCAAGACCATACAGAAAGGAGGCTTTTTTTGGGGGGTACTTTAAGCCCTCCCGAAAATAATTATTAATAAGTCATTTTTGTACTCGTCAATATCTATGTAAATATCTTATTTGAAAATTGTTAAATTAAATGCACCTAAAACACTAATTATGTTTTTTTTAACTCTTTTAATCGTTTAAAGACAAATCAATCTTTTAAGTGGTAATTTCTGCCATTTCCTGTTGGAAGTATAACACCCCAAGCCAACACAGATATTACCCCCTCCCTCCACCACCTTTCAACCCCTCACCCCCTGGCTCTGGCCTTAACAGATATCTCAACTAATGTGTTTACAAGAATATCGTTCGGTGTGAATCTTTTGATGTAAACAATAAGTTTAGTTATAATATATTAAATAAATAAATTACTTTAACCAAACATTATCCTCAAGGTGGGGGTGTAAAAAATGTATGTTAGGGGCAGTATTTTTACAATTTTTATAGCAAAATAATCTTTTGGCCAAAGTAATTGAAATATTTCTTCAGTAGAAACAATGGAGTTTCATTTTGTTCACACGGTGATATCAACACTTGTTGAATATCTATCATAAACATAATAGCATTAGACGGGGTAATTTAAAAAAAAATAAAGAGAAAAAGTTGTCATTAAATTCCAGGACACCCTCGACAGATATTCAACGACTGTTGACATCACCGTATGAAGGAAAATAAACTCTTTGTTTGCACTGAACAAATATTTCATTTATTTTGAATGAAAAATGTTTTGCTATGAAAACTTAAAAAACAACTAAATTTCTAGTTCCCTTCACTTCCCCCACCACCTCGAGGGTAAATACCCTCTACCTGCTGTATTTATTATGGTAATGTCAGTTCTGAAACAATCCTCAACTGTCTCATAATGTTCTGTTGTGACCCCCACACTGCTGTATTTCTTAAGGTAATGTCAGTTCTGAAGCTTCCAAACCACTAAAACAATCCTCAACTACCTCAGAATGTTCTGTTGTGACCCTCACACCGCTGTATTTCTTATGGTAATGACAGTTCTGAAACCTCAAAACCACTAAAACAATCCTCAACTATCTCAGAATGTTCTGTTGTGACCCTCACACTGCTGTATTTCTTATGGTAATGACAGTTCTGAAACCTCAAAAACCACTAAAACAATCCTCAACTATCTCAGAATGTTGTGACCCTCACACCACTGTATTTCTTATGGTAATGTCAGTTCTGAAGCTCCCAAACCACTAAAACAATCCTCAACTATCTCAGAATGTTGTGATCCTCACACTGTTGTATTGATTATGGTAATGACAGTTCCGAAGCTTCCAAACCACTAAAACAATCCTCAACTATCTCAGAATGTTCTGTTGTGACCCTCACACCACTGTATTTCTTATGGTAATGACAGTTCTGAAGCTTCCAAACCACTAAAACAATCCTCAACTACCTCAGAATGTTGTGATCCTCACCCTGCTGTATTTCTTATGAATAAAGACAGTTCTGAAGCTTCCAAACCACTAAAACAATCCTCAACTATCTCAGAATGTTGTGACCTTCACACCGCTGTATTTCTTACTAACATATTTTCTGGAAAACAGCCTACCCCGCGTTAGTGGAGTTTTCAGTCACAAAGCGCTGTAGTCGACAAGTTATCGAGAGACGAGAACTGTTATTACTTTAATTTGTGACTAATTAATTTTGATAATAATTCTATTTTGACGTCCTCGGGAGAAACTAAATTGAGGTGAAAGATTTAAAATTTGGGATATCTAAATAGCAGAAATTGATTTCCGGAATAAATAACTGAACATTTCCCAAATCTCCCTCAAATTTTGTAGGTCTTTAACCGATAAGAGTTTTTTTTTTTTATGTTTTAAAATAAGATTGTTTGGGGTCCACATGCGCCAAGTGCTTGTAGGCCCCCCACCCCCCTTCCCCCTCAATCGATACCTGCAGTTGTGTCATATGTGAGTGTGTGAATCATGCAACCCTTCTCCTCCCCAACCACCCCCTACAACCCTTATAAAACACGGCGTGTGCCGATATGTTCGCTTCCTTGGTCGCGAAGAAAACTGAACGTTTTTTTTTTAAACTTGAAGGGAGGGTCACGTGACCCTTTATATTCCGATAGGGGGTGGTGTATTAAGGGTAGTAGAGAGGGTTGAGAGTGTCACCAACCCTGAGGGGTGTTCACCCTTCACAGTTACACTCCAAGGGGTGGGTGAGGGGGGCCCTAACTTCTGCCTTTGTTCTCGCTCGCTTGTCAGTATTCTTTTGTTCTGAGAATGACTGATGGTGTACTCTAGCGACAAACGTCTGAAATAAAACCGGCTCCTCTAAAATATCAGAACATTTCCTCACAGAGGAACCTTCCAGACTTTGATTCGAAACTCTTTTTTAAGTTTTTTCTATTTGATTTATTCTACGTGCACTCTATGAACCGAATGATCATATCACACGGGAATTTCTATGAGCGAGAGTGAAAGGACCAACCAATTTTACCGGGAAAGGTATTCTCGCAAAGGTACCTTCCAGGGCTCTTTTACAAGCCACAATCGACAAGGGACCGATGGCTTTGCTCCCCATCCGAAGGAAGTTGTGCTACGTATTTTTTATCGCTAAAGAAAGACTGTCGACTCCGGCTGGGTTTGAACCCACAAACATCGAGTCCTGAGGCGAGCACTTTCCCCCAGGATCAAGGTAAGCCTTTAGAATGTTATTAAGTTGTTTCTTTTTATATTAGTGGAGTCTACATCATCTTCAAGTCTCGCAGATAAATTAGTAACTATTACTGATCTAGAGTCTGTTACCTGGATATTACAATTCCAGGTGTTAGTGTTGGTGTCCTAAGTTCTTACCTTGACTGGTTACACTATGACCCTATCTTATAAACTACACCATAGTGGAACCAAGCAAGGTAGCAGTCTTACCTTGACTTATTACACTATGAATAATACAATGGTAAGACATAAAGTTCGGAAATGATTCATCTTTCTTGCACAGGGAAACAAATCCATTGATATTACACAGGTGGTGATTCGCAGATATCTTGTGCAGAGGCACGTCTATTGACTTGAATGTGTTGTAGATATCTGCATCTGTTGTTAGTCCTTTCATTGGCAATATTTCCAATAGCTCTTCTTTTGTAGTGAAATCATTAAATACCATTCTCACGATATGCATGTCAGTTGAAATGGCATGTATTCTTCTTTTAATGGAGTTATCTGATAGCTGTTAAATCCTAGATCACTGACATAATCTAACGCTTATGAAAAAATCCCTCAAACAAGCAATCAGCGAAAGGCCTGTTTTAACAAGTCTCCATCCTGGAATGTTATTTTCCTTCTTTGCGAGCAAGTGAGGAATTTTGAAAGAAGCAATAGTTGCATTTTTATGTTTAACCACGGGTCTTGTGAAACCAAATGCTGGGCAGTTAGGTTTGATTTTAGTTGTGCGGAAAAGTGACAGATCAAAATTACTAGCCAATAACTTTTCAGCTGTGGCCAAAAAGTGGCGGGCGCCATGGTGCCCGCGGGCATAGGGGTTAGGTACCCCTGAGCTACACCATAGTGGAACCAAGCTATAGCTCATCCCTAGCTAAAGGCCGATATTAGGGAACGTGTTAGTTGACACAATAATAATATGGGATGAATTACAAATAATTGTAAGCAAGATTAACATGTAAAAGCAAGTTTGTTAATTGGGACATGTGGTCCAGAGCTAGGATTAGCAGCCCTAAGGTTTGGACAGTACACACAGTTCAGAGAAAAAAGGAGCACGACATTGCTTACTATACATACATACGAGGAGTTCATAGATTGCTGAACATTAACATGGACATTAAGTGAAGTGGAAAAAAGGTGACTTTATGGTAGGAGTGTGGGGGGGCGAGCTTTAACGAAGTATTTTTCAAGTTTTTATATAAAAACATATTCTCGGACAAAATGAATAAAATATCGCTCCAGTAGAAAGAAGATATATTTTTTTTATATATATTTGAGGTATTAAACATAGCTACACTTTCTGAACCGACTATATCAGCATATGACTTGTAAAACTAGTTTAAATATAGAAAAGACACAACACCCTGACCCCTGGTCGTTAATTTATTACTATGAATGGGGGAGAAACCCACGTTTACACCAACGATACATTTTTCGGGCATGCCGGGAATCGAACCCGGGACCCTTGACTCAATAGAGAGACACGCTACTGACTGAACCAAGTGACGCACCTATGGTATATCTTTCCACACACGGTGATATCAACAGTTGTTGAATATCTGACATGAGCATGGCGGCAGAGATATTCCAGCAGGACATCCTCGGCAGATGTTCAACCAGGGGCGTTACGCGAAATATATTAGTAGGTGAACAAGTGCTTTTCCTAACTCTAAGCATTTTGAAATTTAAAAAAAAATCCCAATTGGCAAAGGAGAATACAAGGGCAACGTTGAGAACGGAAAAAGGGTGGAGGAGGGAGAAGGGGAAATAAGAAGGCTCGATAATCAATCCTTGAATTGAGATTTTAGGCAACTGTATTTTTTAATATATTTGTTAATCCTGAATTTTTAAACCTAAATATGTTATTTGTTTTGACATTCACAATCATTGCTTGTAGAAAAACTATTAATGTTCAGTTTGTAAAAACTCCAGGCTTTATCAATAAACATAAAAAAAACCTAAAACTTCAAACTATTAAGCCTACAAAGTAGGATAGTCAGTACATTTACAGTTAACATAAATCTCAATAATTGAGGTAACAATTTACCAATGCTTCTTTCCCCCAAAAGTAAAAGGTTTGTAGGCAACTTACTGATAGCATCTGTTTGTATGATTTAATGTAGAGTTAAAAAAAAAATTATTTGTACTTTCCCAATAAACTTAGTTGTTATACTTATGGAACATTTAACTTTATCCTATGGTAGATGTAAATAAATAAGACACAAAATATTTTATTTCAAATTAATATATTATGTTGTATTTTATTATATCATCTATTATAGCAGCATTACAAAGCTGCCACAGTAAACCATGTCAGACAGAAGCTATCAGAATTAAATAGCCAAAAGGAACCTAATCAGTACCTTGATAGTTTTTGCAATTTTTACAACTTACATTTCTATTAGAACTTCACATCTTCCTATAATCATTAAAATCCTTGAAAAAAAGTATATAAAGCTAAAATGTAAATATTGCAACCTCACCTAAAAGACGCCGCGACTCCCAGGTTGGAAACCGCTGCATTATTATAACAACACACTTGGAATCAATATTTAAGTAGTAAGCTCCCCGAAATTTAGAACTCACTCGTTACTTTTTCAAGGAATTAGCACTTTGGCCATATTTATTTAAAAAACATTTTCAGCTGTAAAATAAATCAGTAATAAAAAATATAGAATTTATCGATATTTCTACAGTATTTTAATAGCTGTCTACCTGTCCTGCTTCATAGCATCATGGAAAAGGAACTGAAATGTTAATACTGGCACGTGAATAAACTATTCAAAACGCATTGTAATTTAGCGTATGAAGGTGAAGGGGCTTCCCCTGACATTATATGCAATAACTGATGGCAAGTTCAAAATCAGCACTCTAAGCAACATGGTTATAGGAAATTTCATGCAAATCACTAAATATATTTTAAAATGTACCTCAAATTTTAAAATGTTAAAGGGGTAGTAAAAAAAACTCAGTTTTTGTTTAATGTAACGTAGCCTACTCAATCAAAGGATTATTATTATTATTATTATTATTAGCACCGCGTCTTACTACCCGTTCGGGTTATACGCACTTACGCTAATGTGCAATGGTAGGGTGATTGTAAGATGAAATGGAGGACCTACAGTTTAACGTGGAATCCGAACCACGGTAGAGGCCTGGCATTCCTCACATTCACAAGTTGTGATTAAT
Source organism: Timema genevievae (assembly GCA_902155825.1). Taxonomy (NCBI): domain Eukaryota; kingdom Metazoa; phylum Arthropoda; class Insecta; order Phasmatodea; family Timematidae; genus Timema; species Timema genevievae. The sequence goes on from CABFWO010003752.1 coordinate 58,987, forward strand.
ACACGTCTTGTCAGAGGTGAAGGAAGGGTTTGGCAATCGGATAAATCTGTGCCGGGACCGAGGATTGAGCCCCGGACCCCCAGCACAGAAGTCCAACACCTTACCCCTAGACCACCAGGTCACCTCAATCAAAGGAACAATTAAAAGAGTTGTAACAATGTAACATATACCTAAGTTATTCCTCTTCCTTTAGTGTTGCTTTGAGCCGGTTTATATCGCTTTTATGAAATCCATTTTAATAAACAATTAAATAAGATAAATCAGTTCAATTCAAACTGATTGATAACCTCAATTTAAGACTACACGCACCCCAACCTTCAGAGTCAAATAGAAACATAATACTATCATACAAAACACTCTCTACCTCGGACTAGCCTAGTCTTATTTAAAGACGTACTTACACTTTATTGCTTAACAAAAGAGACCAATTAACTTCAGTGCCAGTAACGAGGCAGGCGCAAAAGACAAAGGGGCCATAGATAGGCAGGTGAAATAGGTGCACATAAAAAAAGGGGTCTGTAGCTAAGCAGGTACACGGGACAAAGGGGGCCGTAAATTAGAACTGCCAATTTTTTTGTAGCACTGCGTCTTACTAACCGTTCGGATTATATGCTTATGTAATAATTACGCTAATGGTTTTAGGGATTAGGAAGGATATATTTATAGGAAGTGTACCCACACTGGTGTGGAGGGAGAGTGGAAAACCAGTTTGGAAAACTCATCTTTAGTACATCTGACAGATTTGAGCCTTGATTTCCCCGTATTCAGCAATCTAGTTTGACACGAAAGCACGCGTAATACCACGCACCCATCAAAGCATATAAAAAACGAGTTAAATATAATAAATTGTTATTTCAAATTTTAAATTTCACCGCAGTTCTCAATTGTGCAGTTCGCTTGAACCGGATGCGTCGAATGGGCCTGACACTGGAAATAATGTAGACTATAAGATAAAAACAAGTATAATAACAAATATAAACATGAATGGGAACGACTCCTTCATTTATTCAGTGACGACAAAAATTGGGTCCTTAAACCTTTTTAACCTAAGGCAAACAAAAATAGTTATGAATAAATATTTCCCTCAATGCATCCGGTCTATATTGAAACTAGGATTACGTCTCAAAAAGGGCCACATGAGTAATACACATACCATTATGTTTCTATACATTAGTTAATTAGAGGAAAAACCTATAAAACTGGTATGGTTATTAAATTATTTACTACAAAAAATCAATTTGTAGTCATATAAAACATTGTTAATTAACTTAAAATATTTATTATGAGAACCTTCTGATTGAATCGACTAAGAAATCTATAACAACTCTAAGATGAAATAAAGGTCAGAGGGAAATATTCTTAGAGTGAATTCCATAGTAACACTCAAAAAAAATAGCTATCTCATACAATCTTAAAATAAGGATTTTATAGATTGTCATAAGAACCACAATTTCTATCAAGTACATGAATGAATTTTTCGTACAAATTCAATTTAATGATTTCTCGATTGGTTGAATGACTCTATTTTCCGCCCGTCACTAGGCCTACATAATGTGAGTTCCCTTGGCAATGAATGCTTAAGTAAACTATTGGTTTTAATTTTTACCTAAATAAAGCTAGTTTGATAGAGCTTACTTACTACAACTTTGTTAGAGCTTATTTATTACAACTTGTTTGGATATTACTCATTATTACAACTTAGTTAGAGATTACTTATTACATAATAGTTGGAGCTTACATATTATAATTTGTTTAGAGCTTATGTATTACAACTTGTTTATACATTTATTATACCCTAAAAATCACTTTAGCAGCAGAACGCTGTGAGGCAGTACTATTGCAATATAGGAAGATTGTACATTCATTGATAAGATTGGGG
>CABFWO010003752.1:61119-79627 GCA_902155825.1 Timema genevievae
TATTATTATTTAGCACCGCGTCTTACTACCCGTTCGGGTTATACGCTTAAGTACTAATTACTCTAATGGATTAGGAATTGGGAGGGTTGAATTTAGAGGAAGTGAACCCGCATTTGCGTGAAGGGAGAGTGGAAAACCATTTAGGAAAAACCCCCTCCAGTTCACCCGACCGAGATTCGAACCTCGATCTCCCCGTCATCGGCGGTCGAGCTCAACACGACTAGCGCGTTAGCCAACTATGCCACCGAGGCGGGTTCCACCCTTATTAAACATAAAGAAGGTTATGGTGAAAATGCTAATAAGAGCTTTGCTAAAAAATAAAAAGTTGTAAAATACAATTACTGTTACAAGATATATATTTTTTCAAATTTATAGTTGTCTTCAAATGTAATATTATGTCCAGTTATCCGATTAAGTTTAATACAACTTTATAGTCACTTCAGCGGTTCCATAGGAAGGGCATCCCTATCGTAATAAGCCATATTTATAATGACAGGGGGGAGATGGAGGTTTGGATTCGAGCTAATTGTAGTGATGGTATTTTCTAGTGTTTTTTATCACCCCTTTCTCCTATATAGAAATGCAATTAAATATTTAATAAATTTAATACTTTCTCAATTTTATCTCTTTATTAAAGAATATATTGATGACAAAAACACTTAATGAGGATAGGATTTCTTTTTCTCCTTTCAAGTTTATTAATGATTTCCTGTTTGATCATACTCTGTACAAATTAATGATTGGAATATTTATACTCCCCCGTGAATTTTACATCCTTCTCTATAACCTTTTTAGTATATTTTCCTCCTCCCTCCATATTTAAAACAATGTCCTCCTATCTTAGAACGCTGAGTACAGATTTCTATTCCCTGATCCTGGTCGAAAAACAGCAGATAAAATTCAAATATATATTTCTTTGCGGCCAACAGTGATAAAATTTTACTATATTATCTGTGTTATTTTATAGGTATTGATCATATCCATCAAAAGAAAAAGCTGCACATAATATTACTTTATCTGTGAATACATTAAAATGGTTTTATTGACTTTAGTAAGCAACTTCAATTGTTCTCCTTACCTAAATCATATCATAGTTTACATTTCCTTCCCCCTCCATGTACAATACAATGCCCTCCTTTTACTGCATGTATAATGCAATTTTCAGTTTTACACTTCCTTCCCCCTCCATGTGTAATACAATGTCCGTCTACCTGAGCCTTCTTAGAGCAATTTTCATTTTCACATTTCCAGCCACCTCCATGCGCAATACAATGCCCTCCTTTCCTAGCATCTTTATTACAATTTTCGGTTTTACATGAATTTTTTCCATGCGCAATACAATGCCCTCCTTTCCTAGCATCTTTATTACAAATTTCTGTTTTACATATTCATTTTCCTACACGCCTAAAACAATTTCCTCCTTTCTTAGCTATTCGAGTACAATTTTCACATAAACTTCCCCCTCCATGTATAAAACAATATCCTCCTTTTAGAGCATATTTATTGCAATTTTCAGTTTTACAGATCCATTTTCCCCCATGTACAATACAATGTCCTCCTATCTTAGCCTTTTGAGTGCAATTTTCAGTTTTACATATCCTTCCCTCTCCATGCCTAAAACAATGACCTCCTTTCAGAGCATACTTATTACAATTTTCAGTTTTACATTTCCTTCCCCCTCCATGCCTAAAACAATGACCTCCTTTCAGAGCATGTTTATTACAATTTTCAGTTTTACACTTCCTTCTCCCTCCATGTGTATTACAAAGTCCGCCTACCTGAGCCGCCTTAGAGCAATTTTCAGTTTTACATTTACAGCCACCTCCGTGCGCAATACAATGCCCTCCTTTTTTAGCATCTTTATTACAATTTTCGGTTTTACATATCGATTTTCCTCCATGCGCAATACAATGCCCTCCTTTCCTAGCATCTTTATTACAATTTTCTGTTTTACATATTGATTTTCCTCCATGCGCATTACAATGCCCTCCTTTCCTAGCATATTTATTACAATTTTCTGTTTTACATATCCATTTTCCTCCATGTACAAAACAATGTCCTCCTTTCTTAGCTTTTTGAGTACAATTTTCAGTTCTACATATACTTCCCCCTCCATGTATAGAACAATATCCTCCTTTTAGAGCATATTTGTTACAATTTTCATTTTTACAGATCCATTTTCCCCCATGTCCAATACAATGTCCTCCTATCTTAGCCTTTTGAGTACAATTTTCAGTTTTACATATCCTTCCCCCTCCATGCCTAAAACAATGACCACCTTTCAGAGCTTGTTTATTACAATTTTCAGTTTTACATTTCCTTCCTCCTCCATGCCTAAAACAATTTCCTCCTTTCAGAGCATGTTTATTACAATTTTCAGTTTTACATTTACTTCCCCCTCCATGCCTAAAACAATGTCCTCCTTTTAGAGCATATGTATTGCAATTTTCAGTTTTACAGATCCATTTTCCCCCATCTCCAATACAATGTCCTCCTATCTTAGCCTTTTGAGTACAATTTTCAGTTTTACATATCCTTCCCCCTCCATGCCTAAAACAAAGACCTCCTTTCAGAGCTTGTTTATTACAATTTTCAGTTTTACACTTCCTTCCCCCTCCATCTGTAATACAATGTCCTCCTACCTGTGCCTTCTTAGTATAATTTTCTCTTTTCTGAGTACTCCTAGTATAATTTACTGATTTGCATTTTGTCTTAGTTTCTCTAGGTGATTTACAACACCCTCCCGATTCAAGATGTCTACATATTACACTATTTTCTCCATTATTTTTAAAATATTCAGCCGTCAAAAGATTATTCGAGCAAGCTTTTGTTTTATATATACTTTCATTATAATCATCTGGTTCCACTTTACTATATTTTCCTATTTGTTCAAAATTTAAAAAATTCGATGTTTTACATTTTGAAGTACTAATTTTTCTTTTTAATAAAATTTTACTAAAATTTTCTTTGTGTTCGGCATTAAAAGCTAATTCTTGATTCTCCTTCACACATTTAGTATTCCAATTAAAATCAGAGCGTGCATCTACGATTAGGTTTGACGGTAACATTTCACTTGATAAAGATTGCTCTAGTCCAAGTTTGCTCTGTAAACACAATTCAAGACAATTATTAAATTGTGATTGAAATATTTTAAACAAGTTGACAATAGTAAAATGGAAACAACCTCAAACCTTCGACCTTTAACTTACTGCACCAATACTGTAGGCTTACTTTGTACTGATTGTGTATATAAATTGTAAACATGATTAAAATAGAAAAATAAAATGAGCAGTGCTGTATGTGTACTATGAGAAGTAGTTTATACGCTTTTATGTTTAACTTAAAATGAGAAATGAATACCTGGTATTTGTTCTCTAAGGTGAAGTGGTCTGGGGTTGATTTCATTATTCCTACACAAGAATCATAAAAATTCACTTCAGTCTTCACAACACCATCTACATTATATGGGACGTCAGTCTCATCCTAAAGATACAATAAAAAAAATAATTCATCAAGGACAAACAAAATTTGCTTTAAGTGTATATTAACTAAAATAATTAGATTAATATGATGTAAATATCATAAACGAGTTATATAACACTGATACTCAAGAGATGTACTGCTCTGACATGGAATCCTATCATTATCATACAGGCTTATATAAGGTAGCTTGGTACTTGGAGTTCCAAAATAATTAGTCCTAACTTCATCAACGAAAACATACACACATATCTTCTTAAAGAAAAAGTTATACCTGCAGTATAGAATGGAGAGAAAAATTACCCGAGCTGTAATCACAATACAGAATGCTACGCCATTATGTTGTTTCAGGGTTGTAGGTAGGCTGACGTGGTTTTGTTGAGTGGACACTCCAGGCACGGGGTATGACTCCACCAGATATTTAAAAGGCATGGACATACCGCAAGGTGAACTGAACTGAACTCATAAACTGCTAACCCCCATCGCCACTAAGAAATAAATGGCAAAACGGTAACAAGAGTACTTTATTTACAAACATAACAATTTCAATCGATGAGTTGAGTGAGACAGCTTAATAGTGAAGGGTAATTAATACCCATCCCAATCATGATGCTCGGCGGCCTTCAAAATGGTACCATTACGGTGAAGTACTCATCTGACAATTATGCAAATAATAAAACGCAATATTCAAAATAGCCAATGCAGAAGCTGACTATGTTCGAGACAGGTGCAGAGCTCTATACTACCTCGATCACTACTCATCAGCTTAACACATAAATAATATTTACAACTAAATGTCAAATTTCGCCCATAAACGTAAATTTTATATTGCCATAATAGTTTCAAGAAAAGATGATTTCAGTTTAAGTAATAGCAGGCAATGTTTTTGAAATGGCATAGTCAGGCGAGCGGCAGTCAGTGCCATGCATTGTGAAACTAAACCTTCCCTCTCTTTCACCTATTGTCAACATCCTGCCACGGCCAGCTAGCCCTGCTTATTCTTCGTGTGAGGGCGCACTCCATTATGTGCCCTGAGTTTGAAAGCATGTGAGATAATCTGTATAGCGTGAACTAGTAATGACTGTTGTCATTAATCCTGCGTGTTCCTGCATCTTGAGGCTGTGTGTGGTGTGTGTGTTTATAACAACATCATATAGGGTTATTTTAAGATAATGTTTATTTGAGTTATATGTTTTAACATTTTTCTTAACTAGGCCTAATATGAATAGTTAAATTAAGGCGCTTAGGACAAAAAAGTTGCAAGATTAACTCTTGATAAGAAAAAATAGAATTGAAATCATTAGGTAGGCCATGTCCTGAATTCTGTATGGAACAAAGTGAAACGAAGAAAAATGAAAATCGAGTATTTAAAAGGCAGCTCAAGTCTAAAGATGCATACCAAAAAAATGGCTGGATTTACGGCTGTGATGTGGACAAATCTTTGTAATGTTTCCCGAGTATTTTGTTTTCTCCTAGAAACAGTGGTGAATGCTTGTAGATAGTAAAAGGCGTCAATGATATAAAACATTTAACAGAAAATAATTAAGATATAAAAAGTATCTGAGAATCACATGAATAGTGTCGTTGATCATTCTTTGCTAGGCAAAGTAAACATATCGTCTAGTCTAGACTCACAATACAGAGAAAACGTTAAAAAAAAATACTCACATTTACAAAAATAGGTAAATATTAAAAAGGTTGATTTCATCTGTTAAATTCCGTGGTGTTTTTAATTACCTATAAAAGGTCATGACAAATCAGCATTATCTACAAATCTTGGTGTCTAGAAAGGTCTAATTAATTATACTGCTGAACCGGATTCTGCAATAAAAGACCATTTGGAATCGGCCATTGTATTCAAAGGAACATCGAAAATAATACAAAATGACATAATGGTCTGCATGCTTAATGTATTTAGTGAGGAAATCAAAAAGCCGATACGAGATTCTTAATTTGTAGCCATCGAATGTGATGAGACAACTGATGTAACGAACCATTGTCAGATGGTGTTTGTTTTTAGGTATGTGTTTGAGGGGTTGGCTTGTGAGAGGTTTTTGGGGTTTCTTATTCCTGAAGGAAGATGTGCAGAAATCTTAGCAAAATGTTTAACGGACCACATCAAACCTCTTCTAGACACTTCAAAAGGAAGATTAATAGCACAGACGTATGATGGTGCTAATGATATGAGTGGCTTTGTTGGGAGTGTACAGGCCAAGATTAGAGAAACACACTCATTTGCCTATTTTGTACACTGTTACGCTCATCAGCTAAATTTTATATTAGAAAAAGCAACCAGTAAAAACATAAAAGTTCAAGTTTTTTCCTCAAACCTTTCTGCCATTCCCACTTTTTTTTCCCCCGCACTCATCTTTACGATCTGACGATTTGGAGCAAGTAGTATAAGTCAGACTACCCAGAGTTGCTACAACAAGATGGAACTACAAAATTCGAAATGTTAACGTTGTGTACGAAAATAGAGATAAGTTGGAAGAATGCTTCGAAGTTCTTGAAGAAAAGCGCACAAACGAACTTACTGTTAACGATGCGAGTAGCCACAGAAGGGCTTTTCTGGACCCAAATTTCATGTTCTGGTTAAATCTTTTCCCCAAAATTTACCTCACGTGGATATATTGTACCAACAACTACAAACCAGGAACAGAGACAGTGTAATATGACAAAATGAAATTAGTATTTTTGAAAAAGAGATGCAGAAAGAGAGGGGGCAATTGAATGAAATAGAAAAGCAAATAAACGAAGAGCTCCCTGAGCAACTAAGAAAAAGGAAAAGTAATGTTGAATGTAGCACTAGAGTGGGGGGTGCAAAATAAGTGTGTGATGTCATTACAACTCATGTAAAAGACAGATTCGATTTTAGTGATCATCTGGAGGCAGCTTCTTTGTTTTGTAATGAGTCATTTCCACAATTTTCTACTTGCTTTCAGGAAGAAAGACTCACGCGAGCAATCTAACACTACCCTTTATTAGAAAAAGAAAAACTCCGGTCCAAATTGGGACTACTATACAGACGACAGGACTTTAACATTAAAGAAACAATACCACTATTGAACTTCATGGAGAAAAATAACATTATTTTAGTTTTCAGTGAGGTGACGAAGCTTTTAAAAATTATCATAATAACCCCAATGACGTCTGTTGAATCTGAACCGATTTTCAATACTGAAAAGAATTAAGACCTTCCTAAGGAATACAACGACAAATGACAGACTGAATGCTCTAGCGATGGTAGCCATCAACAAGGAACTTATCCAATAAATGAAGGACTTTGATGACATAGCTATGTGTAAGTTCATTAACTTAAAGGAGAGTCGTAAGGACTTCGATTATAAATAATTTCTTTGTTTATTGCTTGCTAAGTCATTTCTCACAAGTAAATATTGTGTATCATAGATAATAATTGTGTGAGCTTGTGAGGACATTGAACATACATACCTATATAGTTATGCACATTACACAGCTACAAAGTTTCTACAATAGATTCACGTTCTTTGGGGTGAGTTTAATTTTTTTTTATCTTTGCATGTTGTTTGTGATATTAATTTTAGAGTTTAAATAAATTAATATCTAACAAAATATATTTCGAAATTTGTATCTTCTTTTAAATGTATTACTTAAAAATAATTAATGAACTAAACAGGCCGCACCTTCCAGCTTCTAAAGTGACAAGCCACCACTGAAATTACACCTAAATATGAATTTAGTAAACGACGTCATTTATTAGCAAGCAACGGAGACCGTCAGTACCAAAAAGATTTTGATAATAATCCATGAGGCAGATAAGCAGAATATTACTTGTAAACTTGGGGACTAAGAATCCCTTATGGAATTCATAATCACAACAGTAAAAAACTGTTTTATTATAACAGTGCAAAGATCTTAATTTTAACACGACACCTATGGTCAAAAATAATAAGTTAAACATTTCAAGATTACATTTTTTTTTTAAAGATAAGATAGTTAATGCCAAAAGGGAATTTAGAAACCGTAGACATTATCTAACTATAACAGCGTCGCTCACCTTATAAAGCACAGAAATGTAATGAGTAACTACGCTAATTAATCTTAATCCTATAAAAGCCTCGAATTTAGATCACGTGTTTTTAAAGAGTGAAAAAAGAGAGGGAAAGAGTCCACAGAGACTAAACTGGCAAGTTAAACGTTCATCTGGACGTCAGTAGAAAGATCCAAAAAACGGGGCTACCAAACACAGCCGATGGAGCGCGGGGAGCAACCAAGTTTTTCGCTTTTCTTTTTTCTTGGGAGTAGCTTGTTTACAGCCTTGGGGGAACGAACTACGTGCCTCGGCTCATTCGGATATTGAAGAGTGTTGAGTGTAGTTGTCGCGGGCCATGTTCTTGGAGATACAAATCAACAGGGTCTAGAATGGTGAGTGATGACACTCCAATGGTTTAATATTGTTGTAACTAGATTACAGAACAAATATGTTTTCAAGGAAATGATTATTTAACGCTGAATCCATATTGATTCTGACGTCTTCTACAACCAGGGTTGATATCTACCCAAAGGACTGGCAAAATACAAGAAAATTTTTGTGTCCGATTATAATAGTGAAAACACTTGGGAATAACATACAAAAAAACTATAAGGTATTTCAATATTTATTAGTTTGGGACATTAAATTGCAAGTTTAAATAAATGGCCTTTACAGAAAGTAAAAAGGAAATAAGTATACAATTGACCTGATAAAAATGTATGTCTTATATCATCCTTCCTTCCTTTTCCCTTTCCAATAAACATTGGATTGCAGAAAAAGTGCATGGATTCATGAGCAAGGAAAAATAACTATCTTAAAACACTAATGTAATAACTTAACAATAGTAAATTTTACGAATAGTAAAATTTAATTACTATGTACTAATCTCTAAGACAGTGCTTCGAATAAATTTACATTAGGGGACAACTTCATAAGCTTTCAGTTAACATGATGAGTGTTTGAAGCACCTGATGACCACTTAAACTAAAATACTACCTTCCTGTACCCTTGCAGAACATGTAAAATTTATTAATGTACATATTTATAAAGAAGTAAATGACTTTATTTGTATTTAATATTTCTTATTCACATTTAACATGCAACACTACTTGTGGTACAAATTATTGTTGACTTAGCGGACTTGGCCTGTCAGCAAGGCCGTAGTTGAAGGGGGCGTTAGGGGTTCAACCTCCCCCCCCCCCATTTTATGAACAAAATATATCTGGCTTTATTTCTGGTTCAAACAAAATCAAAATTAATATACAAGTACAAATTTGGGGCTGTGTTATCATAAAGAGCATTTCAGATATCTTCTAGAGGTGTTTAATATTCATAAAGTTATGGTGTTATGTTAACATAAAAAAAGTGACCCTCTCAGGTCAAACTAATAACTTTCTTTCCTCTCGTTCTATTTTGTGTTAAGTTAAGATAGAACCTGCTTCGCAAAATATTTTGGAGTACTTAAAGTGCCAGTGTTGTTAAAATATATACACAATTTTTATTTTTATCAGGAAAATAAACGTTACGCTTCCTGTTTTAAGTTGAATGTTTTAATTTTTTTTAAATATATAAAAATTCCACATCTGATGAAATTTCTTAACTATTTCTTGAATAGGTATACTATGAAATAGCTAACATTCAGACATTTCCACGTTTTAAATTACGATGGATTACATTTTAATGGCAGTATTTTGAAATTTAGCTCTTTTGTCAATTAAAATTTTACTTAAAAATATTTTCAAAATATGGATCTTTTTCAATATTTTAATTTCGATTATTTCCAAGAATTTATTATATATGTATGTTTGAAAATCCAATGTTATATGATTAGAATGTCAATAATTATATTTCATATACATTTACATATTTTCAAACATTTTTTACCTATGATTGATTTTTAAATTAACTTATAATTTTAAAGGATAGCTTTATAGTTTTGACAAATCCATAGAGGTGTGACAACTTTAAATAGTTAAGTCCTTAAAATACAATGTATAGTGAGTGAAAGACAACCTTTATATATTCTTTGATTGGAAGAAAGTCATCCCACAGCGGTTTCATCTTCACGTCTGAGGTTTGAAAATGTTTTTCTACATAATTTATGGTGTCTTTAAAATCGCCTGCCATAATGGAATCCTCCTAGAATTAATAAAACATACTTAAACCAATATTGATTAAACATGTCAACAATTCAAATGAGATAACCCATAAATAAATATATTACAAACTGTGTTTATAGTTAACATGTTCTGCATACACATGATAAGTTTCATAAATTAAAGTACAAATACAGGAGTTTATATCAGAGTGAAAGTAATATTTATAATGACATAGGAAGACTCGTTTCCTGGGAGAGCTGCTTATTAAACACAGGTTTGTAGCAAACTATTTGAGACCTATGTTTATTTAATTTTATAGCAAATGCCTATATACTTTCTGTTCGCTCCTTTATATTTATGGTCATGAAAATAGTAATCTACTTACAGCACAATCTTCATAGGGAGAACTTTTAAGAAAATACTAACATATTTGTTTGCAGTCGAAAGAGATAACATTTAAAAATTTTGAGTGAATGTCATTTTATAATTACAAAAAATCTATTAAAAATAACAGTGGGATATAACATAAACTAACAAATTATATGCGAAAGCAGATTTAGTTTCTTCTATAGCTTTCAGATAAGGTTCTATTTATGATAATTCGCCTGTACCGTAATAAGTTATTTTACTAAGCCATTGGTTTAGTGGTCAAAGCTACCGGATGCATATTAGGAGGCCCAAGTTCGATCCCATTCGCTTACAAATGTAAATATGAAGCAATGAGTCAAGATTGGTGTAAAACTAGCCTCGCAAGGACAAACGAGGAGCTAATTGAATAAAGAAATAGTAATTTCGGTTTAGAAAACCGAGATTAACGGCTATAAGGCTAGATGTGCCGACCACGTGAAATCCTCTAGTCATAAAAGTTCACACTATCGTCGCTGACGGTGTCAGCCGCTCAGGTGGCATAGCTCGTTTGCGGGCTCACAGCACGGAGTTGTGGTTTTTTTTGGCTTATGAAATATTGATAAAGATGAACCATGAAAATGCAAAAACAGCAGCACATCAAACACTCTACAATGGTCAGCAAGAAACCCCGGCTCTATGAGAAACCTGTAATTCACTGTAACTGTAAACAAATCTCACAGGATAGCTTGGCGAAACTTTTCACTCCACGCACAAACTCATCCTTACTGACAGAGTTGGAGAGGGTGGCTCTCCTTACAAGGAGCAAACAATAATAAAGAGGAAGTACACTATAAACCTTACGTGAAGATAGAAAGGATCATGGTATACAGATATACACTTCATGTAACATCTATTTCTCAATAGTTCAATAGTTCATAGTTCAAAATAATGACTAAATAAGTGGATCGAACTCTGAGTCTTTGATATAGCGTTCCACTGATTTCCCAATGAGCTATCTATAAAGCATTTTATGATCAGGGGAATTCTTTATTTATAGGCCTAGTTTAATTATGTTCTCTATTGTAGTTTCTATAGCATTTAATTTCAATAATGTGAAACTAAAAAATAAATAAATAATAGGTAAGGCCTATCGAACTGGAAAGTAAGGTTCATAAATTTAAAGAACGCTTTGCAAAATACTGAGATTATATGACCCTTTTTATATCAAAATAAATTATTGTTTTTTAATTACCGTACCTATCTTAGAGATTTTGAGAGATTTTTTTTTTCAAAATATTAACAATTTATGATTAAATTTATAATTATAATTTAATATGACGGTTAGCGATTAGGACATAAAAATAATAAGCTTGTCTAAGAAGAGGCAAAAGCTTGACCATGTTGATTACAAAAAAAGCCTAGAAAGCATGAATCCGATTTAAAGACCACAGGGAACACTTAAAATTAAATCCCAAATAATAATTGTTTTTATGATAGCGCAGTTATGGTTTAAGTCAAAATATATGTACCTCCCGCCCATAATAAAACCAACTCTTGCAAATGAGATATACATTGTCTTTTTATCAAATATAAAGTCAAAAATTAATGTTTAAAATATGTATTAAGATACAAAGAAATCCTATCAAATCTTCCATAATTTAATATAGCCTATATCACTACAATAACACCCTAACCTTATTTAATCTAATCTTAATGAATTACAATTTCGAATAAAATTGATTGAATAAACACTGACATATTTATAGGAAAACATTACGTCATTTAAATCAAAGGATATTGGTCAAGCCACAAGTTATTAAATATTATTCGTTTCTCTAGCTATTTTAGTAGCTTTGTTTAATTGCTTAGGCCTAATTATTCAAAATTATATCACTTATATATTATATTGGTATTATTTAATTCGTAGTTTTCTTAAGCGTGATGATGATGCTGATGATGATGCTGCTGATGATGATAATGAAAGATATATGCATTTCAATAAAATAAAGATAGTAATTATATATGCCTTATTTCTATTAATTCTTAGGACAAATATTTAAGAACTGTAGAAATTGTCTATAGTCAACATAACTCTAAAAGAAACTAATGACGCATTATTAAATTTATTATGGAGAAATAAGATTTTTTTCTATAAAATCTACAAAGATTCTAGAGCTATCTTTCATTTACTTCCGCTCTACCACAGGCTAAAGATTTGATATCTCACCTCAGTTTTAATTCCCGATTGTCCACATATATCAAATTCATCCTCATTCTGAGGCTCTGTCTTGATAAGTTCAACATTTTCCTCCTTCACGAGAGAAATATCACAAGTATCCATTGTGCACAAAGATCACAGATTGCACAAATAAATAAAACTGGAACATTAGTTCAGTCAAGGTTAAAATGTTGGCAGAGCATTTCTTCTCAGGTGCTGCGACCTACAATTTATGTCGGTACTAGTAAGCCTATAACTCAGTGCACAGTTATGGTGGACCTGTTGAAACTTAGGGCCAATCTTACAATGTCTCGTCTAAGTCCTCGTAACTTAACTGTTCGTAAAGTCTAACCGTTGGTTAAACTTGGCGTTGTGTATCACAATACTATTTTTATGTGCTCGTAAAATTACGAACAGGTTCCTTCCATTAGTTCTTATCTTTAACTTTCTCGGAGCGCTAGATTTGTTTCAAAGCTGTTGATTGGTTTAATTTTACCATAGAGAATATAAGCCAGTCATTACAACGTATATGGAAATGTGATGAAAACAAATCGATCAAAGCAGATCCAATTTATTAAAACTGTTTAATGTTATCTACTATATTTTATCATATTTATTTGTCTGCTAAACCGTTTGTTGAAAATTCTAAGCACGAAATTTAAATTTTAGCAAAGAAGAGGAAATTTAGCTAATTGAATTAATAGATAAATACAAACAAACGATTTAAAATAAACAATTCTAATTGGTGTCCATTCACTTCAAGAATTTTTAAAACTTTATTTTTGTTCAAATGAAAACGTAAAATGGATTCTTCCTCATTAAAAATTTCAGGAAATTCTCTCGTTCCAATTACTGTATCTCTTCGGTCTTTAAAGTTTTGGGTTTCTGAGAACTTGAAACTTATTTTCAAATCCATTATAATCAAACAATAAATCACCCATTTCATAATACAAATTAATGTAACCTAACTTTAATAATAAAAAAATTGCTTTGAAAACAATATGGCGGAGTGTTTAACGTTGTTAATATAGACGTTATGCTTGCTAACCGGAAGGTAAACCTCGCGTTAACTTTACGAGTAGTGGTCATTATCACTTAACCTTATGTTAAGCCCTAACGAATACAATAACGTGACATTGTAAAATTGGGCCTTAATGTGCCATTTATCATTATTACTATAACTTTTATCTCTTAAATGTTGTAATCTTTCTAGAAATCTTTAGAATAAGGGTAACTCACTTAGCCAATTTTCACTATCGGTTAGATTTCCCAGAATATTGTCATTATTTCGGTGTAACACAAAATATAAAGTTACGATATTTAAGAAGAAAAGGAAAAAAATTCTAAATCATAAATACATGTAAGATCAAAATTATTAAACAGAAAGAAAGTAATTTACTATACAAATTATGAGGATATATAAGCAATGTCTATGTTTGGACAAAATGGCAACACTCTTATTGTAATATGGCGCTTATAATCCACTACGCTGCATGGTGAAACTAACTTTAAAGAACAATAACGAGGAAAATATATCTGACAATATTACTAATTCACAAACACCTCTTTACTAGCCAACGGAAAATCACAATTCATACTACCAACAAATTAATCAGTGATAAATAGCTTCATATGAAATTGGAAAATATGGGTTGAATTCACCAGAGGCTAAAAACTTTAATAATATTTTTTTATTAAAACGTCATTTAGTATTATCAACAAATCGTTATTTACGGGTGAAGTCTCATTAAAAAATTTAAAATCGCCAACATAGTACCTATATAATGTCAATAGTGCTGAAACAAAGATATCATCGAATTATAAATCTTTATCATTATTGCAAATAATTTTAAAGGTGTGCTTATTACAAATTATTGCCCATAATAGACTAATTCAATTCCTCAATAAGATTGATTTAAAAAAAACACAATCAAAATGAGTTTGGAGCTAGATTTGAAAAAAAGAGTGTATTAATAATTAGCCTACTATCTTACTGAACACGAAAATATTGACAGCGGCAAAATCTATACATGGATTATTCATGGACGTACCAAAGTGATTTGATACAATTGATCATGATATATTAGGCTACAAAATGGAAAAAAAAAGGTTGTTTAGATGAAACCTGCATGCCAGGAATCAAACCCGTGACTTTTATCTGAGTATACAGACACACTACTGACTGATTTAAGGTGTCGGACCCCCTCGACACAACCAGCCGGTTTTAGAACCTGGCGGACACCAACAATAACAGGACTACATCCAGTTGGTGTGACCACCCATGGAGATGGAGATATTATTAATTAGGGCTGACAGATGTTTTTTTACTCTGACTCATAAAGTAAAAGAGAAATAGGATCTCGTTTTGGTCAGTGTTGGTAAATCTGACGGTTTTACTATTTGCTGTGGATATATTTACAAATCTTTCCTCTCCAAGTGTTGGTAGCAGTGTGAGTGTTTAGATGGTACCACTGTGTGTAGAAGCTCAGCTTTTAAATGAAAAGTCGAGGTTGAAGTTGAATATAAAGTTTTGTGGTGATCATATAAATTTATTTTAATTTTTAGACTATCAATTAAGTAAAGATCTAGGTGCTGCCATCTTGTTAGATAGGATATAATGAGAAGAGGATAGCAGGGGAGTTGTTTTATAGGAGTATAACAGACCTTTTATGTAGAAGAGAAGAGCCCTGGACGTGTAAAGAAGTATTGTACAAGGAGTACTTTTTACCCATTGTCATATATGCAGCAGCAACATGGACAATGAATGTAAGAGAGACGACGAAAGTGGAGGTCGTGGGGGATGAAGTTTGTGAGTAGCACGAGGAGAAACAGGATTAGGAATAAAATTATCCGGGAGAGAGTAGGGGTATAGGGAGTACATGGGATAGTTGAGATATAGGAGGAGTAGATAACAGAAAGTGTGTAAGGAGAAGAAAAGAAGTGTTTAAAGGAGGAATAATGGTGCTGGGATAAAGGAAGAATTTAGGCATTTAACTAAACTGAGCCGGCCATAGGCTGCAAACAGTTAATGGAGATCAAGAAAAAGGTTTAGAGAAATAAACCAAGTTTACCATTTTATTTTGTACACACCTGTTTGAATGTATTAGTATTTGTGATATAGATGTAATTTAATCAATGCTTGCTGTTAAAACTGTAGTTGTTTTAAAAATGATTACTTTATACATGTAATATGTCGAAATATGCCATAATTAGTGGGAGATTTCAAAACAGTTCATATTATAGTATCCAAATTCTGATTCCTTATAAATGTTTTGAAGATTGGAAAGTTAATGCGGTTAATGAAGTTGATGCGAAGGATATTTGACTTGCTAAATTTGAAAACTTTGCACCCACCCCTATATTGCTTAAAACCCGAGAATCCTCATACACACTTGCTACATTATCACGTCTATTAGTCGCCCGATGTAATAAGAACCTAAGTCCACCCTTCCCACCGGATTACACTATGTATTGTACAGTGTGTGCGTGTCTGTGATGGGTACTGCGACTGCTACAACAGCACTGGTCTAAGAGCTAAGAAATGTACGCACCACCTGTTGTCGGTTTACATGTTTGGGATAATACAAGCTGTCATTCTTCTATTCTGTATAGAGATATTGAGCCAGGGATAAATCCTTCAATGTCTCTATGGTTGGCTGGTTATATGCGAGTCAGGTTGAACTCTGCCACTATCCTGGTTGGCTGGTTATATGCGAGTCAAGTTGAGCTCTGCCACTATCCTGGTTGACTGGTTAGATGCGAGTCAAGTTGAGTTCTGCCACTATCCTGGTTGGTTGGTTAGATGCGAGTAAAGTTGATCTCTGCCACTATCCTGGTAGACTGGTTAGATGGGAGTCAAGTTGAGTTCTGCCACTATCCTGGTTGGTTGGTTGGTTAGATGCGAGTAAAGTTGAGCTCTGCCACTATCCTGGTTGACTGGTTAGATGCGAGTAAAGTTGAGCTCTGCCACTATCCTGGTTGACTGGTTAGATGGGAGTCAAGTTGAGCTCTGCCACTATTCTGGTTGACTGGTTAGATGCGAGTCAAGTTGAGTTCTGCCACTATCCTGGTTGACTGGTTATATGCGAGTAAAGTTGAGTTCTGCCACTATCCTGGTTGACTGGTTAGATGCGAGTAAAGTTGAGTTTTGCCACTATCCTGGTTGACTGGTTAGATGAGAGTCAAGTTGAGCTCTGCCACTATCCTGATTGACTGTTTATGGTGTCTACGCTTTTAAAATAAGGGCTAGTTTATTTACTGTCAGCGTCAGGTAATAGTGTATTTATGGTAGTTATGTTATTATAACGGTGGAGGTTAATGTTTAAAAGTATTTGAAGGAGGTTGTGTTTCAGGTTGAATGGTGAGCATAGGGATCATCCATAAGCCTAGTATATTGTTGGAGGAGTGAGCGAGCGTTTATGTTTGAACCGTGTTACAGGGGGAGAGGAGATTTCTAATGTTTAAATCGTGATACATTCTCGACTTGGATATTGTCATATCTCATCATTTAACTTATAAGATAAATATTTTACAGGGATATAAAACATGTTGGGATCTTTGTGACTCGCATGCACGACACTTTGTAACATCTTCAAGGACTAGGTCAGCAATCTAGTCTTAGTCTACATGACCGAAATGTGTGATGGATTGAACTAACCAGCGAAACAGTTTATATACCTGATGGACGTCATTTTACGGTGTGGAATATTGCTAACACATCCAAATAAACCGCGAGCTGTCAGCGATATTAACGTTAAGTGCTGTTAAGCGAGTAGGTACGTATGCAGGGTAGTAACTAATCTATCTATCTATCTATCTAGAGGCTGTCATTTAGTCAGAACAACAGACCCTCCAGCCGTTAATCTCAGTTTTCTAGGCCAAAGCCTGGTATCTCTCTATTTATCCTCACGAGTCTGAGCTGATTTACGGGAAATATAGAAGCGTTGGGGATCGAACCCCGGGACCTCTGGATCCGTTGCCAGAAGCTTTGACCCGCTATTTTGATGAATATCTAGCCTACAAAATCGAACCAATAAAAGCGAAGTGAATATTAACATGGCTTGGCATTGACTCCTGCGGCGCACTTTGTTCGTTTCGTCCTACTCACTCAGTCTCCTGTGAATCGTTAAAACCCTTGCACCTGTTGAGAAACAACTCATGCTATGACCCACTGGGCTACCAGCACCAGGGGTTTCCAGACTCTCCCTCGCAACTTGTATGTTATCTACCCGCTGAAGAGAACAGATATTCCATCCAGTCAAAGACCCCGACATTAGACGAATGTTTATATTCCAGAAGTTGTTGATAATTAGTTATATGAAAAGGTCCGTTTGGGAAGGGGGGGGGGGGAGGATTACAATGGGGCAACACTTTAGCTTTCAGCCTTACCCGTTAATTACACGGTCATAAGGGTCGTTTTGTTTGTCCGCTAAGCCTCGCTGCTGTGCCCGTCAGATAACGCCACATGGACCCTCACACCACTATTCTCAACTATCATCTGCGACAGCCAGGTTTCACCCGGTTACTTGTTATAACTAGGCAGCGCTATGTGAGAGATTATCATAATATGTCCCTACTCTTCTGTAGCTTAATGGACATGGGCAGGGGGAGAGGCGGGGATAAACGTCACAGGCCCGAGGGAGTGCGAGGGGAGGGGGAGGATATATATTTGTGGTGGAAGAAGAGGCTCTTTGGTACTACAACACTCGCAGTATATTCATACGCGTGGTTCTCCAAAATAAACTAATTATTTCTTTCAGAAGAGCTCTTTGGCTTTCTTCACCTGGTAATATAAAGAGTAGTTGTTGAATATCCGTCATTAGCCTTTAAATAGAAACTTTCTAAATGAAGAGAAGTCGTGTTCAAAAGTCCACTAAGCTCCCGACGGATATCCAACAACTGTTGGCATCGCCAAGTGGAGCTAATTAAACCGAACGGATACCTTGAAGCGATGGTTTATTTAGTTTGGTCATAGAAGGTTATTTTTTAGAACGCCATTAGAACAAACATTAAACATGCTCGGCCTTTTAACACATGTTTCCTTCCATTCCTCATCTTTTTATAAAATATTCTTTTTTGGAGAAATCTTTTTGTGTTTTTATTGGAATAATTATGAATATTTTGTTAAATAAATCAACACTGATCTTAAGACGATGGCTATCACGAGGTTTTGAATCCTAACTCGTGTTATATTGTTTAAATAGTGATTTCAAACCTGTGGGGGGTGGAGTTTCAGTAATAACCTTTATTAACAGTTTTATCTGTCAGATAAGGTTCTTCCTATGAACATTGGACTGTAGTAACTGTTCTAACTGTAAGATAAGGTTCTTCCTATGAACATTGGACTGTAGT
>CABFWO010003753.1:0-31184 GCA_902155825.1 Timema genevievae
ACGTCAAAATTCATCAAAATCTCGAGTTCGATTTTTTTGACGATCACCATACTTTCTCTACCTGTAAGATAGAGAGAAAGTAATTACTTGGAAATAAAGATGATTGCAGTTACATAACATGATTAAAAATTAAGATGATAAAACCTATGCACAAATTCTTTTTTAGGGTAGAGACAAAAATTAACATTCAATCACAAAACTTTTCCAATTTTTTCATTTCATGTTCCATGACTTCTGCCTCTTCCATTGCTTTTTGCAGAACTGTTCTTTTTACAATCAACTCTCGATAACTCGGACCTCGCTCGATATCTCGGACAAAATTTTCCGAAAATAAAATTGTATTTAGTAACATGCCAGCCTCATACTGGCAGGCTAAAAATGTTATTTAATTAATGTAATACAGGGGGCTGGGGGAGATTTTGCAACACAGCGCTACTACCCCTCCCATCTCGCCCCCTCAAATACAGTACAGTATTTAGATAATTCTTAAGTATTATAAGCCTATTGTAATCTCAACCTTTCCCATTCAAGTACCTAGCTGTGTTATTTGTGTATGTATGTGTCTTAATCTGATATATATTTTTTATCTCATAGCATTAAAGTGTAATATTACTTTAGATAAAGTATCAGTTTTCATTCCTTAGGCACAACTTTATTTCCCCTCGATAAAATAGACTTTTCGTAACTTGGACAGACCCCCACCCCCTTTAGTACGAGTTATTGGGAGTTGACTGTACTTCCAATTTCCTTATTAATAATAATAAATTAATTACATCACATTTTATAATTCTGTTCATCATGTGGTCGAGTAGTTTACTTAAATCTGCAAACATAAATGCCAATGGGGGTTGAGTTCTCTGATAATCAGTAAGAAATTTGTGCAACTCAAGTTAAACTGACGGCATTAATCCTAACTTTAGTGTCAAAAGTTCATCCTTCACAAAGTTGCTTAGTGTTTGAAAATTATCAGATTATGGAGGATTCTTGTTAGGAGAATAAACATACTTTTTTTTAAATAAGACAGCATTTAAATTGTTCTTTAATACCCTTGAGTTTACTACCCATTTAATAGAACAAAACTTCATTGGGAAAATGTATGATTCTGTTATTCTCTGATAGTCTGCACGTCTCGTACGAAAATCTTTAAAAAATATAATATTATGAGCATAAAAATTGGTTATTAGCTCAACTAGAGTGAGGTGCAGTTTTGTAGGCATCATGGACAATGTGTAAGGAACTAGTTCCAAATTCCAGCAACTCAGGATCTTGTGGAGAATCTTTCTTCAAGTAAATTTTGGCCTCTCCATAGAAACTTGAAGCATTTTTTAAGATCCAAACCCTCTTCTTTTAGTGCAGCTATAAAGTTCATTAATATATCTTGAGCTGTTGCATGACATAAAAAGCAAGATATTAAATATCTTGTATAAATTTATTTTCATTCCAGAAGCGAACAACAATTTTATTCTGGGTCTTCTGAGCAACAGTATTTATGCTCTCATCAAATTTACTTTACTTTACATCCATGAATGTTTCCAACCTATGGCCTGGTTCAGTTTTTTTATTAAAGTCATATATTTTTCCACTACCTGCTGGCTAGGCCTGTCATAGCCTCTTATGCCTTAAAATTTATCTTAAGACTAGGACAGGCACAACATCCAGTCCCCGGCCGTTAACTTATTAATGTGAAGGGGTAAACCCATATTTTCAACAATGATAAATTTTCAGCCATGCAGGGAATCAAACCCGGGACCCTTAGCTCAGTATGCAGACATGTTACCAACTGAGCTAAGGTGCCAGACCTCTCATCAAATGAGCATAGCTAAACCAAATTTTGCAAGCTCACTTTTGAAAAAAGACCTAGTCCATACACAATGACATCCAATTTTATCTCTATGCACTTGGAATTACTGGGAAATAACACTATCAAAAAACACTAGACCTACTTTGAAAAGATCATCACTATAATCAGAAAAACTTCTGGCAAAAGAATGTGTAATTATTTGATTACAGCACAAACCTTATCTTTATCTTATCTTTATTAAGGAAACTCTGAATAGAACTAGGTTTAGTTTCAGATTTTAAAATACTTCATGACCATTAGCACTAGAATGTACACCTTCACCATGTAGGCCTACAGATGACAATGCAATTTTGGCTGCAGGGACAAAGTCAGATTTTTTTTGTTCCCGCTGGCAGCTTTCACTCTGTCAACTTGCTTCTTTCCCTTGGCATGAGATTATATTGAAGATACTACAATGTTACTTGTATCAAAGTTAGCTTCACACAAAGAACAGTGCATTTGAGTTCACTCATTTCTTCTTACACACAGAGGTAACATGATTAACAATAGGGCTCTGCAGAGTACTCACATCAGCCAAGTTTGCGAACTGTACAGCTTTTTTGGGTCAAGTCAAGTCAAGTCAAAACAGTAATTTATTTCTTCTTCTAGCATGTAAAAAGGGGGGGTGGGAGGTGGGATTAGGGTAGAAACTAAGAATAGACAAGAGAGACAAACATCCCCACTGCAAGGTTATCTACAAGGTCAACTACCTATGTAGCAAACAAGATAGACCAAAGTGGGAGTATTCAAGGGGTACTCAAACTAGAACTATCAGTAATGTTCAAAATATAAATATTGGGGATCTCAAAAAGTTGATGTAAATTGCCGTAGTAACATTTCACTCAATGCAAAGAGGCTTAGTATTTTTTCCAGTATTTGATTCAAAATTCAAGTGTTCTGATATATAATATATGTTTACGTGTTTATCTCATTGCAATATTTTATGTTTTTTATGTTCATGTGTATTCCTCAAATACTTGTATCCTATGTTTTATTTAATTATAATAATTGATTAATGCAGTGTAATGACATGGTTAAATGTAAGAGAAGGTTTATACCTTAATTTCGCCATGTAAATAAAGACAATAATAATAATAATAATAATAATAATAATAATAATAATAATAATAATAATAATAATAATAATAATAATAATAATAATAATAAATCAGTCAGTTCAGAAAGTGCACACTAAATACCTTAAATAAATTAATTAATATTTTTTGTATGGGGATACTGAAAGAGTTTAGTCTACTCATATTAAATAAATGATTTAGCAAACTTAAAACAGCAAGTTGAAAATGGTTGTCAGACAATTCTATTATAGCCAGGGATTTTTTTTTTTAAAGAGTGTGCAACTTTATGATTTGAAGAAGTGAAATGTGTTTGAAAATTAAAGGACAACATGTAGAACATCGTTTTTAGTAATACGATAGTAAAGTTGTGCCATGTAAACCCAAATTACGTTTCATTTTTTATTCTAGCTTGGCCTTTGTATATTACCAAAAGACAAAATTATCTGTATCTGTGCGTCAGTTTGCTGACCTTGGGTTACTAAGACTTGTTTACTCATTTTAATTAGTATGACAAGATACAAGATCCTTAAGTTCTGAACCCTCTTTTTTAACAACTTGTATATATTTATCTGAGTTTTTTGACTAGTTATTTTGTGTAGTTGTAATGTGTGGTTGTTGCAGATGGTCTATGTGACTTCTTAAAGTCGATAAATTTTGTTTGTGTCTTAGATAGTGTGCAACATATTTTATAACCGAGTCATTAATGAAAGGAACTTCGTGACAGTACACAGAGACCTACCAATACATCTATTTATTTGGTTTGTATAAACAAACATATACTGGTAATTTCAGGTTTGAGTTTTTAAAGTCATGTTAAACAATGGCAGAAAGGTCACTTAGGTAAGCCAGTGAAAGTGTATATATAACCTGAACCGGCAGTAAGACGTGATGTTAAACAAGTAATAAAGTGAGTGAAACATTTTCTTATATAATTTTAAAGTTTTTTGTTGTTAATTATTTGTATTATTTTATTCCTAGTATTGTTCTAACTTTGTGTTAACACGCATAGTTTGCATTATAACGTTAACTCATGATCAAATCCGGCTGATGACATTGTTAAATAATGAACTTGACAAATAGCCTATTATTGGAAATTCTAATGTATCAACCCATGAAAGGTTGGGTTAATCTCATTTGTGTAAGAACCACAATAATTATATAAATTATTCAAGGTTTGAAAGTAAGGTTAGCAGCTTAGCAATGAATTTAAATATTAATTTAGGTTTTTAAATTTATGACATCATTTACCTTTTCCATTTGGGTGTGGTTGTGGATTGGTTCAGTTGAGGAAAGTTATAGGCCTAGTTAGTGTCAAATCATTAGATGTTCATAAAAATTTCTAAACAGGACAAAGAGGCACATACATGGCCTACAGGTATTCTGTGACTTAGGTGAGTTAACTTTTATTTTTCCCCCCCAATCGACGCACCATCGTTTTTCCCTAAATAGACTAAGGCAGGGGTTCCCAAATTTGTTGAGACTGCGCCGCCCTTTACATGTCAGATTTTCCATGTGACGCCCCAATGTTTAAAAAAAATTGCTTGAGCTTGGCTCAGTCCATTTAAAGAATGTAGGGGAGAAAGTTGAGCACAATGTCATGCCAAGTTTTCAAGGAGCATTAGAATTTGAAACTCATTTGAAGGGAGTGCTTTCACAAGAAAAAACAGTTTTTTCTTGTATGATCTATTCCATTCTTTAAAATATGTATGAGTAAGTTACACGTATTGAAAATTTTCATGTTGCATTTCACTATACATTATAAGCTTTAGAACAGCTTATCTGTCCCATTTAAGGCTCTTTTTCATTGTAATGGTACAATGTTTAGATATTTTATTCAATTTATTATGCACACTATAGAATGGAGAAACGAATGACACCAAAATTTAGAAATTATTTACACTTTATTGACAATGATGTATGACTTTGTTCTGATTCTGCACACTGGATGGATGACACTTTGCGTTACTCTCTTGATTTTCCGCAGTGCACACTAAAATGGCTATGACGTCATTGTATGATGTATACCATCCACGTTGAATAATACATTGAATAGTTTATTTTATCTATATTTATACATTTAATTACTAACACATAAAAGGTTAGGTTAAGCTGGGTTGGGAAAGTGTCATAATAATGAAAGGTTAGGTTTAACTGGGTTGGAAAAGTGTCATAATAATTAATATAAATTGGTTGTGCTATTTCTATGTCGTCATCAATATTGTTTTACACCATACCCTGTACTCTTTAAATATTCTATAAAGCTATCATTTACTATTGCATTGTAACAAGCGTTGCCAGGAACTTTGGAAATTACTTTATCTGGTTCAAAGGGGACCGAATCAGTAGCCCTAAATCCACTAAGCAAGTTCTTCTGTATAGCTTTATCTTGTCGAACCATTTTCTTTAGTGTAGAAACCAGAACAGCTCAGGAAATGATGGGCCTAAGTATGTGTTAATAAATATGTCCCAGCTATCACACTTAGTAACTATTATCTTTAGATACAAGGATAGAAAAAAGAATATAGGCATTAGAGATTTATAGTTTCACTTTAATTTAGCCTAATTATGATTTCTTAATTCGGGGTGTCAAAGTCACCCCATGCTAAAAACATAAACATTCTGTTGAAACTAGTTGAACAATTAAATTATATTTTGAGCTAAGGCAGTCACAGATAGCCACTATTTCACAATATAATTCAGAAATGCTATTAATACTTATATTTAAGTTTGCACATTCAAAAGTTTGAAGGCTACACTTTTTCATTAATTTTCTGAGAAGATATTAAACTTTGATCTGCACAAGAATGAATCCTTTCTCCAAATGACCATTTATCCTAATGTAAACAACCAGAATGATCCCCTGCAAAAAGAATATTAAAAATCCTTACTAGTTATTGTATGAATTATCAAAATAAAAGACAAAGCAAGGGAGATCAAAGTCACCCCACTCTACGATACTACAAAGTAAAGTTAATTGTGGTCGTTATAAACTGTTTTTACACCTTTATAAAGACGGTATAGTTATGTTTGGGTTTTAGTATATTTCCAAATAGTTCTAGAACGGCTGAAAGATATCCGTCACTTGCGCGAGTGGAACTTTTTCTTATTTAATTTAAAAGGTTTTTTTTTGCTTCATTTTTGGTTCAAATCAATTTTAATGTTTGGAATAATGTACTGGCTGATATAAATATTTTTGATAAGAAATAAATACCCGAAAATGGGACGGATAAAACGTACTATACCCAGGGTGAGCCTAAGTAAAATATATTATAGGCTAAAAAAGGAAATTTTGTTTGGCTATAAATAATATTTAGCACCGCGTCTTACTACCCGTTCGGGTTATACGCTGTTTGGCTATAAAAAGTGCCAAGTAAATGCGGGATATTTTGTTTACCGTCCCCATTTGCAATGGACCAGTACTCACATTAACGCAATCGTAGAACATATCCATAAGCATAGTTTTCCCCCCTCCGACTGCACCATGGATGTACAGACCTTTTGGAGGTTCTTTTGAGCGAGTCTGAAACCAAGTAAAGAAAGTTTTCTTTTTTGGCTCATAATGTTCCACTTCATTATAAACACGTTGCAGGCGTTCAACAACTTTCATTTGATAATCATCTAATATAGCTTCACCATTTTTAATTTTGTCATTTAATACCCTAATGGGGCCAATGATTTCATCACAAGTACTTTTTGTAGGTGTGGTTTCCTTTATATTCGATTCATTCTTTGTATAATGTGTGTTCGAAACAAGTCTTAGACCTATGTGTAGAACAGATGACTTATTGTTAATAAAAGCTAAATGGTATTTAAAAAACCTGACTAAATTCACTAAACGGCAGTTTGAATTAGGAAAAATAGTGAGAGACATTACAAAGTACTCAAATGTTGTTTCCAGGCACAAATTATAAACCAATGATAGATAGATATAAAAAGTATGTAACAATATGTAATTCGACGGTTTTTAGCCAGAGGTGCTGCTACCTGTACAATCATTGATACACAGCAAATTATATCCTACATTTTAAACAAAATATTCCGTTAAAGATTATTTTGTTTTTGTTCAAGTTATGTTTCTATGCTAACGATTTTCAATAAATGACCATTTTAAGATTCATGAAACCTTAAAATTGTTTAGATGGAGAATAAATTAATTGAAAGAAGTTAACTAGGAGTCTAGATATTTTATTCCTTTTTTTTAAAGTAAATATTTAAGCAAATAAAATATTGCAATCATTTGACTAATTGTTGAAATTATCAATTTTTTTATTTATTTGAAAGATTGTATTTTTAATTATTGTACACTAGCACATTAGAACACATGATTGCATAGCAACTTGCCAAAGCATTATTAAAAATAAGTGTTGAAATATGGCCTAGGTGCCCTGTTTCAAAAACAAAATTTTCACTTTTCATATAATTGCAAAGTGAAAAGTCTTTTTGTTTGATCAATATTTTTCAATTTCTTTGCATTCATCAGTTTGATTTGAAAAGTCTTTGCATTTGCAGCTATGTTCTTTTCATTTGGCATTTTATACAGTTATTTGTTAATTCATGGGTTATCATTTTGTGTTCATTTCTATTAAATTAAAAACAATTATTAGAGAGTCGATGTTTGGCATCGGTGGTGGACGGACGTCTTTTGTTGTTGTAATAGACCGTGACGTATATGAGTGTTGTTGAGTACGATGGTTTCCGGTGATGAGTGCAATGTTGATTTGGCTATGACAGAACTATATTCAAATATTCGACAAAATTCTCAAACTAGTGGCATAGGTTTAACATCGGGTCGTTCAAGATCACCATCTAGTAATAAAATTATGAAGAAAGCTAAATATAGTTTAGGGCGTGTTGCGGTCAAACCAACGTGACAGGGGTCAGCCAAAGTTCCCAAAGTAGCTAATGCCAAGGAGAGTCAAATTGGAACAATTGTTTCAGATGACAGTATGGCAGTCGAAATAGAGGATGTATTTAATTCTTCTAATCCAGGGCCGTAAAAATTACATTTTCAAATACATCGGAATTAAATATTCAAAATCTGCATCTAATGAAAATAGGAAAGAGTATAAGAGTGTAGCTAGCATTGTTCCGGCAGGGAAAAACCAAATTGTTGTTGAATTGTTATGTATTAAGGAAGCTAATAGTCTTATGGGCGATAAGGAAATGCATGATCTTTTGAAGGTCTCAGTTGACAGGGTGGGTCGTAATGAACATCGGATAGGAGTTATTCATAATATTCCACTAGAGTTTTCGGAGGAATTTATTAAGGAAGAGTTAGATAGAGAAAGTGAATCTTCAATATTGTATGTACGACGTTTCAATAGGCGCAATCCTGATACACCTGAGTGGTTTGATCCCTCTGGTACAGTAGCTGTGACTTTCGTGGGCAAAGAGCTACAGTCTTATGTTGTCATGTGTTTCTCTAGGGTAGAGGTCAAGCCTTATGTCTATCCAGTGACACAATGTCACAATTGTTTACGTTTTGCATATCTCGCTGTCAACTGTCGTAGTGGGGGGCATAGATGCGCAAAGTGTGGAGGTGGTCATCTCATAGAAGAATGTCTACAAGGAACCCCAAAATGTGTTCATTGTGGGATGAGGGGCCCCATTTGGCGACCGACCGAACGTGTCCCGAGTGGTTGTGACAGCGTCAAATTAAATCTACAATGTTTCGTCGCAATATGTCGTACAGGGAGGCTCATCAGGCTGTGGACCGCAACTCTCCCTACAAATCGCGCTATGCAACCAGGGGGGCCCAATTTGTCGTAGAAAATTCTCAATCCCCAAATATGCCAATATGGCCACGCAAATTTAAAAATTGTAGGTCGGATAGATCTGCCCGAGTGGGAGGTGTTGCGCTGTTAATTAGGTCGGACATTCAATCTGTTGAAATAACATCGGACAATTTCCAATATCCTTGGGAGTTTGTAGGGCTAAAAATATTTTCCGCAGGTAGGACATTTTCAGTTATATCTTTATACAACCCTACACCGGATAATTTCGATAATAATTTATGGGAACAATTTGTTGGAGGTCTACCGTCCCCGGTTATTATCTGAGCGGACATGAATGCGCACCTTGTGTTGTGGGGCTCCCATTACATAGATCGTTGTGGGATAAAGATTCATGAAACTTTAGCAGTGTTACCTCTTGTTATATTAAATACAGGGAAGTTTACGCGACTTAACAGACCTCCGTATTCTAACATGTGCCCAGATGTTACTTTTGCATCCCCTAATTTTGCACCATACTTAACTTGGGATACGATTGGCGACTCCATGGGCAGTGATCATTTGCCAATTATTTTGACAATAGACGCTCAGGTCCCATAGACCTATTCTAAAATGTTCCTCTGGATAGGTCACGCAATTACAAAAAAGCAAATTGGGAATTATATTCGACAAAAGTGGAGTTAACAGTTCGAAATTTAGCGGTGGACCGTGATCCTTTAGTACAGTATGACAACTTTCGTAACGCTCTACAGAGCTCAGCTGATACGGCAGTACCAACCTCAAATAGTGGGGGTCATCGGAGAGTTAAACGTTGCCCGTGGTGGACAGAGTCATGTTCTAAAGCGATCGCTCTTAGGTTATCATTATATACTTTAAAACAAAATTTTAGCCTCACAAACTATGAAAGCTACTTACGTACGGCAGCTGCTACGTGGCGAACTTTGCGAAACGTGATTCTTGGCGGTTTATATTGCGAGTCTCTTTCCCCCGATGTATCTCTGACACAGAATTGGCATAGAATCAAATGGTTTAAGAGTATTGTTATAAACTTCAGGATTTCTATGGTTGACATAGAGGCATGGGCAGAGTCATTCGCTTGTAGTGTGATACCGGATTCAGTTATGTGCCCCCCGTGGAATTCCCCAATTTGGATATTCCTGAGCTCGATAAATATTTTACTGGCAGTGAATTAAGGGCAGCGTTGAATCTAGTGCGACACACGGCGGTTGGCCCAGACAATTTGTCCTATGGTATGTTGACAAAATTATCCTCTGTTTCTTGACGAGCGCTGCTAGAGATATTTAACATTCTGTAGGAGGAGGGGTTTATACCACCGCATGTAAAATTTCCTTTCTGATTCCTATTCTAAAACCGGGTAAAAGCGTGGAGTTAACAAGCTCTTATCGGCCTATTGCACTCTCATCCTCTTTTGGTAAAATCATGGAACACTTAGTTAAAGCCCGTTTAGAACGATTTCTGGAAATGAACGAACTCCTTAATTCTAAGCAATTTGGGTTTATAAAAGGACGTTCCAAACTTAATAGCCTCGCTATATTAGTCTCTGATATTCAAATTGCTCTATCACAAAACTCATCTGTATCAGCTTTTTTCCTCAATATACAGGGCGCGTACGATAATGTCGAGCATTCTGTGTTGTTTGATAAACATTTTCGCCTGGGTTTTTCTAACAAAATGTGTTATTGGTTAAGCTATTTATTTCAGAATAGATCATACATGGTAAAGATAGGACAAGCTAGATCATCTCCTCGAACTCAACGAAGGGGCCTATCGCAGGGATCAGTACTCAGTCCTCTATTATATGCAGTCTATTCAAACGATATTGATAGCTCTTTTCCGGTTGATATAACGACTTTACAGTATGCGGATGACGTGGTAATATACATTCGGTCTTGTAACTTGTCAGAGGGGGTGAGTAAGCTACAATCAGTGTTTCCTTTGCTTTCAAATTGGTTGGCAGCCCACTTTTCGACTCTAAATATATCTAAATGATGTGCGGTATACTTCACCCGACATGGAGTGCGACATAACTTAATTAGGCTAGTTTATGAAGGTCGTCGAATTCTGGTACAGCCGACGGTGCGATTTTTAGGCATGACACTAGACATGAAGGGATCTTGGCTCCCTCATTTTTTGGAATTATCTGGAATATGTGATAGGTTTATAAATACTATGAGATCAGTGGCGGGTGCCTCTTAGGAATCCCACCCATATACAATATTACAAATGTACCGTGGACTTATACGTTCTCGATTGGAGTATGGGTGTTTTTTTGTATCACATTGCATCACGAGCTACACTAGCAAAGCTGGATAGGATCCAATATGCGGCTTTAAGACTGTGTCTGGGCGCTTGTCGTACATCACCAACATATGCACTCCTTACTGAAGCGGGAGAGCTCCCGATATTTCTTAGGTGCCGTCTGTTGGCGGACAAGTTTTTATTATTAAATATTGTTCAACTTCTAGTTATCTGCGGCGCAGATTTCGGATCCTAACAAATTATGTTCAGACAAAACAATATTGGTTAAACAAAACATGCCCATCTCTGGTGGCTAGTTTTTTGGGTTTGAATGAACTGCGTCAGTATATATTTTTCTCTTCCGTATCCTGCACAGTGTATCACTGGGGGGCATGATGCCCTTTGGGATGTACTAGTGGTGTTATCTATTCCTGATTCAGTAGTAAAAAGAGTTACCCTTCCGATCGAACAGAAGTTAAATGCAGTAAGGCATATGAAAGAAAGATGGAGTAGATATAGACTTATATCTACAGATGCTGCTAGGAGGGGAGGGGAGCCAGGCCTAGTGGGTGCGGCCTTCTATGACAGTAGTATTAGTTATGGTCAGACATATAGACTACAATCTGACACATCAATATTTACAGCGGAATTATTTGCTATCCTACAGGCATTGAAATATATATTATCTTTACATCCGCAGCTTGTAGTGGTTATGTAACTCCAGTAGCGCTTTGGAGTCCATAAGTGGCTTGTCAAGCCCTCCATCAGACACATTGATAATTCAAATACTCGAAGAGTGCGCCTCTCTACGAGCTAGGGGCTACGAATTGGGGTACCCATGTATTCCTAGTCACGTGGGTATAATGGGTGATGAGAGAGTAGATAGTTTGGCATCTAGTGTAAATTTACTTTCCATTGTACAGGAAATCCTGCTACCGTATAGCGACTTTATACCGAGGTTAAAACTCAGGAGTCAGGTTAAATTGAGCGAATGGTGGGAGACCACATGCCAGCAGAAAGCAAAATGGTACCATGGTGTATGTGATACAAAATTAGTTACACCATGGTTTTCAGGAGTTAAAGGCACTCGTAAGTTTATTTATACAATAATCCGTCTTCGGCTCGGGCACGCCTACACGAAAGATCTACTTTATTTGATGCGCAAGGTACCGTCCTCACATGGTTTGCCACGTTCCTGAAATATTAGAACATATATTTATGACTTGACCTGTACATCAGTTGGCATGGGTAAATAACATTCTTAATTATATTACAGACTTTTCTTTAGTTAATGTATTACACTCAGACAACGTTACTTTGTAGAGGAGGCTGTACAATTTTCTTTTAAATATAAATATGTCGGTGTAGAGATGAACAAAATATGTCTTCCCGGTTATCTCGTAGAC
This sequence comes from Timema genevievae, assembly GCA_902155825.1. Classification (NCBI taxonomy): domain Eukaryota; kingdom Metazoa; phylum Arthropoda; class Insecta; order Phasmatodea; family Timematidae; genus Timema; species Timema genevievae. The sequence goes on from CABFWO010003753.1 coordinate 12,314, forward strand.
GAAATTCGTGTTGAGTTAGGGCTAGGTTATGTGGGTCAGACCTGGATTGAACTCATAGAAAAATCAAGAAAGTAGCATCGGGAGTGAATCTAATACAAGTGTTCCTGGCTTATTGAAGAGCACATGGGAAATCACCTTTCCTTAAAAACTTTGGTGCAATGTTCCTTGTATCATCTGGCCACCTAAAATGACTTTGGAACATAGTAGAAATAATTGCATCAACAAATTTTCTCCCTACTATGGAAATTGTAGCTTTGCTTATTCCATGCATTGCACCATCTCCATGCATTTGTGATCCATTTTCCAGCCAATGAAGGGCTAATAGAACTCTATGTCTGGCATCAAGAGCTTTGCTCCTGCCAGTTATGTTGGTCAAGTGGGGGCCAACAAATTGTAAAATATATTCCACAGTCTAAGGCATTAACCTAAAACTTTCTTTAAACTGAAAGTCTAAAAAATATTCATCAAAATTTATTCTTTTCTTAATATATCCATTTCTAGCCTCACCTCTGTCAACTATCAGCTCTTGTCACCTTCTTCTTCTCAACATTTTTTTAAACAACACTTTACATACACAGCATTAATAGCATCAAATGTTGAGAAAACACTTCAACACTCAATTTTTTGAATTAATGTTTCTGATTGAACTTACAGCAAATACAATTACGGCTATCCTGTATTGTTGAGATAGTATCTCAGATGCAGCTAAAACACTAGCACTCAAGTTGTGCAATAAATATATCTTTTCAACTAACTGCAAATACTTTTTCTTCTTTTCACTTTCAAATGAAAAGTAGAAAAGCTAACAATACAACTTTGCATTTGAATGATCTTCTTGAAACAGAAATACAAAAAAATTCAGCAAAGTTCTTTGCACATTTCACTTTTTAATTTTAGTCTTTGCACTTTGCATTTGCATGTGTTCTTTAGACACAAAACTTCTTGCAATGTGTAAAATGCAAAGTGAAAAATTGTAAAGTTTGTTCTTGAAACAGGGCACTGGTAAAAAGAAATCATATGATATTTTGAATTTATTTGTACACTATCAAATTAAACAAAACCAATATTTTAAAAGCTAGTAGTACAATAAATTGTGTAATATAAATATACTGTAGTACAGGACCACCCACAGGAAACTGTCAGTGACTGCAAATGCAGTCGTTGAGAGTTTTTTTTATTTCTATCCCATAGTTAAGAAATATTTGTCTCAGTTATGGTCAATTTTGGAGAGTTAAAAATGTTGGTAAACATTTGTTGTTGAAGTAATGCAATGCAATGAATGTGAGAGCTTGTCCACGCAATCCTCCCTACCTGGCTACTTCCCCTCCTATTCACTGGCAAGCACACTTCAGTTGCCTCCTGCCCTATCTAGTTTCTTCCCTTCCTACTCACTGGCAAGCGTACAGGCATGTGCCTCCCACCCTCCCTGGCTCCTTCCCCTCCTACTCACTGGCAAGCGCATTTCAGTTGCCTCCTTCCCTATCTGGCTCCTTCCCCTCCTACTCACTGGCAAGTGTAGGCCTACTGCCCTACCTGACTCCTTCCCCTCCTACTCACTGACAAGCTTACTGGCAGATGCCTACCACCCTACCTGACTCCCGGGACTCCTACTCACTGGCAGCTGCCTCCCACTCTACCTGGATCCTCCTACTCACTGGTAAACACACTGACAGTCGCCTCCCGGCAAACATAGAGACAGTGAATTGGAGTGTCCTTCTGGGACTATTTTTCATATGTAGAAACAACAATAAAAATTTCTTTGACTATTCCAGCAGCTTATTTTGCTGGAGAATAATTGTTTAGTACACTTCGAAGACTAAAAACCTGTCTTATGAGTTCGAAGGGTCATAAAAGGCTAAGCAGTATAGCATTATTACGGGCACACAAATACAGGTTTAAACACCACGGAATCGATAGTGATTTCCAAAATCAGTTCATAGAACTGGTAATAAAACGCTTGGCATTGCAACTTCAGAGACTGACATTTTTATTTTCAACAAATGACATTTCAGAGAATGAGTAACTTTATAGATGAAAGTGCTATGAATACTAGTGAGTGGATGACATTAAAAGCTAAACTTAGTTTAAAGTTTGGAGAAGCGGTTGCCTCTTGAAAAAATGTTATGTCAAAATAACACTATGTTTTTTAGTTTGTAATGTGTATTGTAAATATTAGTCATAAGAAGAGTAACGTATATTCTTATTTAAGTCCACTAGTTTTTTTTCTCATGCTTGTTCCACGCAGAAGAGGCTCCGTGGATTTTTATTTTATTTTACTGGCAACATATAAGTTACATTTAATTTGGCACAAAATAAACTTAAATATCACTATTTTCATACAAATATCAAAATTTTCACTTTATAAGTGGGCATCGGTGATGTACTATTATCACTTTGATAGCTGCAGTCACTGACATTTATTTATGTTGGTGACCCTGCTGTAGTAAAACTAACAGGACCGGATGTAGGAGTGGGCAAAGGAACAGCGCTCAATTAAAAGGTCCCTAGTGATTTTTTAAAATTATTTTTTCATTTTTGTGGACAGCTCCTGAAATTAGTTATGAGAGCGGAGAGGGAAGTTGCCACCACCCCTATGACATTTCTTACTCAAAGCATTTAAAAATTCTAGTTACAGTGATCAGATATTGAAGCAAAAAAGCGCTAGTATCTTTGCATTTCATCACGTACTCAATTCAAATAATGTAAAGAAGTTTGAACTACTACGTTTTCTTTTGGTGGTTTTAAGTAATATAGTGAGTAGGGAAAATAATAATTTAGAATACCAAAACAGGAGCTTATTAGTAAAATACATATTATTAACAAGAATAATAGATTGCTCAAAATAATAAAGCATTTAAATTTACTACGTTATGCAATAAATATTTTAAAAAAATCAAATTTAGCTTGGTACATTGTGGGGAGGAGAAGATGAGGGGTTGAGTTTATGCAATCATTTAGGCTTTTTACAATGCTATATTACGATGCTTTATTTTCAGTTGTATGCCTAGTTAAAAAATACCTTTTCTTCTTCATTTTTAAATGTCCTTATATCGTTTACTGGTCTTAATATACAGACAAATTATTCAAAATATCACTCTATAGGAGTCAAATACGAATTCCCTCAGATGCCGTAAGATAGTTGATAAGAGTGCCTTACACCCCCCACCCCCCTCAATCTACTAAAGTAGTTTTCAACCAAAAGGTCGCGACCCTATTTGGGGAAATTTTGTTCTTTGGATGTGGTCACAGGACTTGTTGAGCTTATATATTTATATTTAATTTGTTAATATATTAGAATGACTAAAGAAAGGTGCAAAATTCGAATTAATAGAAATTTAAAGGTTAAAATGATAAAATCTGCTTGTGTTCCTTTTGGTTTCACAACTCTGACTTAGCTGACAGTAACAGTCCAGTATTTGGGTGGATTGCGCTGATAGCATACCATCCAAAATATCCATTGGGTTGGATGATTCTCTCTTGCAACATCTTAATTGCATTCGTAAAGTCATTATATAAGCAATTTATAGTAATTAAGACAAGTATTGGTGGTCACGTGAGCTTAACGTCACGCTCATTTGGTTTTTGAAGACGGGGAGGTTGGGATTCAAATTTTGGCTGGTTGTACAAGGAGTTAATATTTCCTAAATGGTTTCCACTTCTCCCTCCAAGTAAATAAGGGTACATTTACTCTAAAGTCTACCTATCTTACAACTATGATTAAATTCGGATAGCCATTGGTGCAGTGAAATAATAATTGAACACTAGGACTTAAATGGTTTTGGCAATCAAGAGGTCATGATAGTCCCGGGGACAAAAATTGGGATCAAACCGTGCGAAAGATCGGAAATCACTACTCTAATATATTTTATCTATAGAAATATTCCTACAATTTAAATATAATTCAATGTGTATAAAGTCCTCCAGAGTACAGCGTTAATTTATGTAAAGGGAATATATATATCTAACACTACCAAGCAACTGTAAATGTTTTACACTCGTTAGCAAACAATTATTGTAGTTGACGTGTTTATTAAAAATAAGATTATATTTTTAAGCTAATAATTATTTTCTATGGTCTCCAAAGTACTTTGAACGACCATTATTTTATTTTATTGTTTTAACTTCTCTACAATATTTGAACTAAGCGCGTGCTAATATACTAAGATACTGGCGCTTTTTGTCTGCAATGTATGATCATCACTGGAACTAAAGAGTAGCAAGACCCGTATATCTCAGGCCTTGGTAGCCACGTTTATATATATNTATATATATATATATATATATATATATATATATATAGCCAAAACGCTTCACGAGCCCTCAAGATTCTAAGACCTAGTTCCATATTTTCCCGATAAAAAGCACTGGTATGATAGTGGAGCTACTAAATTTGTTTTCGATTCTTTTCTTTTTATAAATTAAGATAAAATTAGGGGGGAGGTTTATTTTGGGTCGGCTCAAGGCTTACACAGGTTATCTATTATCATAAACTAACTTCCTGGAAAGGGGCTTTAAAAGAGTCTACCTGTTATTTTTTAGAGGTTCGTTTAATTCAAAACCCAGGTTGTGTTGTTTCATTTTCTTAGGTTTGACAAAATTATAAAAAATAATGTCTTTTACCTGGAAAGTGGGATCTTTAGTTTTGAATGGAATCTAAGTCTTAGAGATGGTGTACGACACGTTATCATTAATATAAAAAAACTCAAAATATTTTTACAGAATGATGACGAGGCACTCTTGCTCGGGTGTATTACCTCGCATGTCCATTACATCGCGTTTTGGGAACAAATATACTGCAGGTCCATCACGTCGTGTTTCCCCCACCTCTCTACACACAGCTAACCCTACTCTGACGTACAACCAATAGGAATATAGGGTCAACCGATTTCCCTTGGGAAGGGGAGAGTTTTTAGCTTGCCAGAAAACTAATGTCCTTGAAAAACTTGGAGACTTGAATTTGTAAATTCAAATTGCTGTGGTGCAACGAAAAGCAAAGATGAAATAATAAAATAAGAATATAATCTACAAATAAAAAATAAACCTTTTTATCTAGACAATTTTTTCCAGTTAAGTAAAAAACAGTGGCGGTGAGTGACAGCTATCAGACGGTTGTAAAAACGGTCAAAAGAAAAATGTTAATGTAATAAAAATAAAATAGTTTCTTGTGAAAATTTGGTTGCTGAAAGTGACAGAAACTCTATATAATAATGGTTTTGAGATCATATTATGATTTGGCGAATGGATACATGGGGATAAATATGCTATCTTTTGCCCTGTCTCGAACGAATGAGTACTTTTTAAATTAATTTAACTACCTACTTAACTTGATGGGAAACAGTTCCACGTTCCCACATGAAATTTCTCTGGCCGTCCTTCGATTTCTTGGTATAGGGCCGTGCTTAGTACTGTTCAGCTGGCGTCTGTCTGTAGAAATAAAGGGAGGTCTGCTTCAGATTGATGTAGTGCTTAGATATTCTAGAAAGTTTCTTTTGTTTTCTCGAAGACATCTTGTTCTTGACCACTCCACTTCCGATTGGTTTCAGATCTGATAGGTAGCGAGAGGGCTAGTGAGGTATACTATTCTAGGGACAAACTCTCGTAGTAATTTGCAAGTTCCAAGGAATTGATGGAGTTGGCGTCGCCTTCTTGGGGTTGGTTAGTCTTGTACAACTTTAATTTGTTCCGGGTTGGGTAGGATTCCTTTGGAGACGATAAGGTGGCCATGTAATTGAGTGCGTTTTTTTCGAACTCATATTTCTTCATGAAGCTGGTAAGTCGGTATACATCCAGCCTCTCTAGTACTTCCTTATGTGGACTATGTGTTCTTCGTGTAGTCTGAGATTATGATTATGTCGTCCATGTAGGCCAAGAAAATTTTTCTTTGATATCCAACCAAGACTTGGTGACTCAATACAGTCCGGAACGTGTCGGGTGCTCCTTTTAATCCAAAGGGTTTTGCTTCGATGGTATGTTTCTCTGCTGAGTGTGCTGAGGCAGGGAGGTATTTGCAGGCCGTGTTTAAGGGGATTACCAATATCCAAACTTGAGATCTAATGTGCTAAATACCTTGGCAGGCCCTATTTCTTTAAGGTTTTATGGTATTTATGTGTACAGTTTTCTTCTTCTGTGGCCTTGTTCAGCAGTCAATAGTCTGTAGCATCGGATGGTTCACTAAATGCATAACACCAATGTCAAAGGATGGATCTTACCCCATTCTTCTGTGATCGAAGGCAGCGTGGAAGAACGACGTAAGTTCAGCTAGACACACCTTCTCTGACCCAAGAGAAAAAGACACTAACCTGGTGGGCTGAACGACTGTGTAGTGAGAGCCACGTGTGGACTGGACTTGCGCAGTGAAGATATTCTCCCTTAGAAGATTCCCGATAGGAAACGAACCTTCCCGAGGCTTGTAGAAATGCGCAAACCATGGTTCTTTCGGTATTCCAGAAGGTTTCCCCCGTTGATTACCCGTCATTCCTCCCCCCTGTGTTTTAGCTGTATATATATTTGTGTCTGATCCAATGAACCTCACAATTGGGACAGAGCTGGAACAGGGCTAGGATAAGCTTCGGCTTTCTACGACTAAAATGTAAGAACTGAAATTCTGTCTCGGCAAATTTAACCTTTTTTTTATATTTATTTATATATTTCAAAATTCCATTTTCGGCTTCTTCAATTTTTTGTTAAAACTAAAACTTAAAATTTAAATATGAGTCTGGCTTTTTAACTTAGAAATGGCGTCTAGTCGCCGATTGAGATATAATAATTTGATTGTATTGATAACGATAGAACTCTAAAATTTATTAATGTTTCGTATAAAGGAATATTGTATTATTGGACTTAGAGTCTATGTTGTCTTTTTACAACACGCCAGTGCTGATTGAGCGAAGTCATGATTTATGAATTGTACAAATTGTTATGTTAGTGGGACAGTTAACTTTAACTGTTATGTTGATATTAGATGATCTTATCGGTATGCAGTTTAGTATCTTTACTTAGATTTCTTGGGGTTAATTTGCGACCTGATAATTTTACTTGAGTATCTTGTGAAATAGTCACTTATTGGACTTAGAGTCTATGTTGTTATTTTGCAACTCGCCAGTGCCGGTGAGCAAAATCATTATTGGCAGCTTTAATAATTATTTGATTGATGGTATTGTTCATATTTACTGTTATTCAGGTTTTTACATAAGTGGATCTTCGAGTTAACTTATTTGTATCCTTGCTTAGATTTCCTTGCGACTTGATCGCGACGTAATTGTTATGAGCAAAGTTTTAGAATTAGAAAATGGTATTTATATTGAAAATAAATTATATGCTACACGGCTTTTTGAAATAATTACGGCTTTAAAAGTTCTCTATATTTTTCGACGCCATCTTGTCTATTTTTTTGTATAATAGTCAATTGCTTTCATATTTAATGATACTACTCTTATGTTAGCTTTTAATTAGGCAGAATATCATTCCTGCCCGGACCCATTCTTGTGGGCTAATATTCTTGTAATGTTCCAAAGCACTTCTACATTATTTATTTATATTGTCATAACAACAATGTTGGTACTAAATAGAGCTGTTAAATATTGGATTGTGCTGTCCATAATAAATATTGACTCAACACGACTTATCCTTATTTTTTAATAATAATATACCACCTCAAGTCCTAGGTTTTAGTTCTAATTTCTTTTATTTAGTAATTATCAAATATTAGGCAGGTTGATGCATTTTAGGGCTCTCTTGAGATAGACGACCCCCTCATTGTTGATCCTCTCAGTAACAGGTGGGAGTGGCGAGATTCGATGTGTAATGTTTCTCAAAATAGAACATTTCAGATCTTAAACTCATGAGCACTCACTCTTGTTGTTTCCCTTGTTTTGGTATATTCCTTGTATTATTTGTGGCCTCCTCTTCTGAGGATGCTTCAAGTCAACGTAGAATCTGGTGTTTTTTTTTCGGTTATTTCTATAATGACGATGGGTGCTTGATATTGGGATGTAATGTGCTCTATGAAAATATCTCTGATCATTTCTTCCCCTTTTTGTTGGATGATGAGTTTCATTTGTAGGGAATCTCGATAGGAGGGTCCTCAGATGGGATGGGAGTCTTTCAGCCTGATCTAGTGCTGGGTAAAGTTCTATTGATTCTGTGGATTGTATATGTCGAAGGCTAGCTGGTGCTGTTCCAAATTTTGTATAAGGCTATATTGAAGAAAGGGAGGCAAGTTTTGTTGAATCTATACAGGGTCGAGACTACTGTTCTTCTCTGATTCCATCTTGATCTAGTATATTTGTTCTCTTCAGCTTCGCCTTAATAGAATACATGTTATATGTAGTAAATTACCACTCCATGGTCTGTGAGCCAAGGGTGTTTGAGTAGGATGTCGGAGAGCTCATCTGAGACAAGGAAGGTTCCGATATCCGGATTGCAATTTACTATCCCCACGGGGATCTGGCAGTGGCCTCTAATCTTTAGTTCCTACCTTTCTTTGGTTAGTCACACTGATATGAGTTCGGCAAAAATTGTTTCTCGTCTGTGAGGGTTGAGAGTCGAGGTTCGGATGAAGTTTTGTGATGCACCGGAATTCAATAATGGCTCGAAAGGTTTTAACTGTGATTCTGGGTAGGTTTGACTGATGCTCTCTGCTAAATTTGGCATGTCGGCTTTGGTGTGAGCGAGGACGCTTCTTCATTGCTGCTATTTGTTTACCAGTGCGGTCGAAGAGATATGCGCTTCTCGTGGTCGATCTGAAGTTCATATTGAAAGGAATATGGGACAGTCTAGGTGGAAATGAAACTCTAGATAGTAGTGACCCACGAGGGGTGGTCGGACGATTCTGTAAGGTATGAGTGCGTATAACCCGAACGGGTAGTAAGACGCGGTGCTAATAATAATGTAAGGTATGAAATGAAGGGACTTGGTCGGTTGGTGGATGTTTAAAGGAAGGATGTCCCGATTAACTGTTTGAGATTTTCCTAGTAGTTGGTTCAAAGAGGTGGGAAAGAGGGAGTTTAATAAAGGGCCTGATAGTGGGGCACAGGAGTTCACTGATGAGAGGGAGGATCTGTCCATCCGGGTCTCTGGGGAGATATCGTTTGTGTACCTGCAGCTTTTTTTTTTAGGATGAAGTGATTGGTGAACGCGTTCGTCATCTGTGCTTCTCCTTAGTGTTTGGCTTGTAGAATGACCATCAGTGGTGGAGAGTCAAACGTTTCTTGATCCTCTTGCATACTTCTTCCCATGTATTGGAGTACCTTCCGAAGTATCTCCGCCATTGTACTTCGTCTTGGTTTAACTTGTCCTTCACTTTTGTAGTCCACAATTCCCTGGGTGTGTCATTCTGAAGAATAGCTTCGCATTTTTGGAGGAACGCTGCGGGAAATTCGTGGTCAAGGCCGTAGAGCCCCGAAAGGATTAGTTGGAAGGTATTCACAGGGAGGGGATGTTGATTGTTGACAAGGGGAATTGACTGGCTTTTTTTGCGTAGCTCCTGAAGATCGGTGCGTTTTTCCTTTTCTTTTCGGGGCAAAGTTTTAAGATAAATAATTATAGTCTGGCGGTTTCTCGCTCTTGGTCTTCCCAGCCAAGGCAGAGGAAATGAAACCACTCGTTGCATGGGTCATAGTATATATTGCGTTCCACTTTGGCTGGGCAGTTGGGGACCCCGCACTGCTGTCGAGTGCACCTCGTCATAGTGTATGTGGTGATGTCCCGGTGGTGGATGTGTTGAAGGCTTCCTGCCTTTAAAAAATCTATTTCTCTTCTGTTTATACTAGCCCCACGCTAGGTCCCATCTTTGTTACGCGCTGCTGGTCAGACATGAACATCAGACATCTTTTGTCACGCTGACAATGTGGTTGGTTCTTTCGCATATGGTGCTATCCTTGCTATGCACTCCACTTGTCTATGGTTGGCTGTATTTCTACATCTTCTCTTCTGCGTCTTATGCTTCTAGGCAGCTAGCGTTAGGCCGAACGACTTCCTTGGTCCATTCTTCATTGAGTGGTGGGGTGCGTGTTAAAGGCATGTTTAAAGGGGGGAGTAGAAGTGGAGATAACTGTGGAAGCAGATGAGCATTTTATATTATAAAACAACAAAACCTTTCAACCAAAAACTATTTGAAATTATGCCTCCAAGAATAGTAAATGACCCACTTCAGTGGCCACGTGGTCTAACGCGCTAATCTCGAATGGTTTTCCACTCTTCCTCCACGCAAATGTGGGTACATTCCCTCTAAATTAAGCCTTACTAATCCTTAACCCATTAATGTAATTAGTACATATGTGTATAGCCTGAACAGGTGGTAGGACGAAGTTCTAAATAAAAAAGCAAAAAAGAAAATGAGTCTGCAAAGTAAGAAGTATAGTTGGGTGTGAATAGGATAAGATCGGGAGGTGGGAAAAGAACAGATATTAGTCCCAAACTGCTTGTAGTTTGCGAAAATATAAAAAAAACAGCAATTTGAGAACAGCTTATTGGAGATATGTGAGCGTTATAAAAATGGTGTTGTCTTTTTGCTTTTAGATTTGATATTTTAGTGCGTAGTGTAGATGGGTGTTAATATATTCTTTTCTTTAACACCGCATCTTACCACCTGTTCAGTTTGTACGCATAAATACTAATTACGTTAATGAGTTAGGGATGAGTAAGGATTAATTTAGAGGAAGTGTACCCACATTTTCACAGAAGGAAATTGGAAAAACCATTTATTAAAACCACCCTCAGTAGGTACACCTGAATGGGATTCAAACCCTGAGCTCCATATCATCGGCAGTATATACTATTGCGAGTATGACACCTTAGACCATTCGGCCATCAAAGCAGGTTGTTAGTAAGTTAGTTTGTTAGTTAATGTGTAGGTAAAATTGGTAAACTTTGAATGCTAAATTTTGTCTTTTAAGTTAACACTTTAAATTCGAGTAAACAAACAAAACAATCTCTTGTTTCATTTTTTTGTATGGAGAGCCTTTTAGAAAATATAAACATACTTTTTTGAAATCAAAGTTGATAACATTTTACTATTTTATAAGTGTTATTTTATAGATATGAATGCTATATATCTAATGTGACAGCTGCAGATGACATGACTCGATTTAATAATACCTATATAAAAATTGTTTTAAGTGTCTTTTGTAACTCTCAAATGTTTCTTCCTATCTGAATCTGAATATGACGGGTCTTATGAAGAGTGGGTTTACTACCTATAGCACAAACAACCCCAACCACTTCCCTCTCATTTTTCTCCCTGTGATTGGTCACCATTTTCGAAACCTGTGTTTTTTATTAGTCAAGTTGAAAATTTAGTTTTTAAATATGTTGGACTAGGTAGGTGGGGGTGAATCAACCTTTTCCTCAAGCATGATTTTTTTATCTTTAGAGACAAAATTATCTAAAAAATTATCCAAGTTGGGTCAATGGCGGTGGAACCTTATTTGTGTAGGGGGAACTGTTAATTACCCAAAAAGGAGTTTTGAGGAAACTGTTTCGGTCCTCCAAGCCTAAAGAGTTCTAGGACCCTCCTGCGGCAAATATTTGATTCAGGATTTTTTTTTAACTATACTCCTCTAAAATCTATTTAAGGTGGTCTTCCCTCGTAACTTCTTTCAACTGTTGATACCGTTAGATATTTAGAATAGGCCACACCTGATTTTATAAATTCTAATTTGATGCCTTTAGAAGCTATTTGGAGCTTGTTTTCGAAAATATAAAAGAGGAGTGATATAAATCTAGCCGGGGGCAAATTTATTCCTGGGGGAAGAAATCTTTTCAGAATCACTCTTCCTGTTTATGCTTCCAAATTAGACCCTTATTTAATATGTGCTCAGTATAAATTTTCGATCTTGGAGGGAGGAGAAGCTGTGCTATGTCAGTTTCTTAATGTTACCAAATTTTAGCACTTAGATCCCTACACTTAATTATCATGCAAATAAACTCCAGATAGCTTCTACTGGCATTTAATTTTTGATATGTTTTCTTTTCCTACTACAATCTGAAATTCAATTTTATTCCAAATTATGTGAGTGCTGCATACGATTTGATTTTGAACTTGCCTACTGGTAATATTGATGATACCTTTCAAAACAATTCCAAAAGACATAAACATCAATGCAACATGCACTAACTACACGAATCCTATTTGATTTATTAGTTTAAAAAATATTATTGGTAATACAACAAAATCACTTGCATAAATTACTATCAAAATATTGTTGAGTTAAGATATAACACTGCCCTTTAAAGATTGAAGTGTCCCTTAACACACAAAACAAAGAAGATTGTAGAATAGTTTTTCTTAAACCCTGCTTCGCCCTTACCTTCAGTTCTAGAACAGAGGGGAACAATGTATCCATGCATCCCTGATGACACACTTATAAAGTGGAAAATTATTCCAAAGTTAAATGAATAAAATATACCATATCATAGTTTTTCTTTTGATCATATTCATATTTCATGAAACTAATTATTTTGTTCACATTCATTGTTCATGAAACACATAATTATTATTATTCAGGATGCAAATTTATTTACATGATAATATTTGAATTTTATTTGTGCGCTATAAAATAATACTTAAAGATGTAAAGTATTTTCACTGGTGAATGCAAAAAAAAAAAAAGTTTTTATTTTCAAAAGTTGTTTCTTCCAACCTGAATCCCACTATATGTATTGTGTTATTGTGCAGCTAAGGAAACAAAAAAAGGCTCAATCCAAGCCCACAAAGCTGGGACAGATGTTATTGCAAAGAATGTTAATCAGCTTACACCCACGCCCTGCTGATAGCTGTCAGTTAAACTACATGAAGCAAGTTTCAGCCAATATAAGCTTCACAGGATCCAGCATCATAGATCTTTCCCCTTGAAGGCCCTTAGGTGTATGAGTTTAATCACATAAAGAAACGGGTTCCATCATTTTAAAAATGAAGTGGGGGGAGGTCAGTAGAAATCATGCTATCATAATTTATCAGCTTGAATTGAATCAGATGTGTCACAATTTTTTTAGGGGTATCATCATCCTTAAGAAAACCTATTTAAAGAATATGAAGTAACCCTCTGTACAAAATTGAGAGGCTTTCTATAACTATTTAAACACAGTCGAGTCATGATTTCTTGGATGGTGGAAATTTGATTATGCTAATTGGTTATTATAAATGTTTGTAATATAATTATTTTGTAGCCTTCATAATAAGATTAAACTTGTTATAATATTAATAATAAGAACAGAGAAGACCAAGTTTTTAATTGACTAAAAATTGCTTTTATTTCACGCAGTGTGCTCATTAAGTAAGTTTGTCGGGACTTTAATTTATTTTCATAAATTATGTGTGCATTTAAGTTAGTCACGTTCTTTCTCTACTTTTCAACCTGATCCCTTTCGATATTCAGGCATTTGTTAAGATGTTGCAACCACTTTTGGAACCCCTTAGCGAAAAAAGTGTACCTTGACAATAGAGAAAGTGGTGCACAGCTGCTTCAACCTTTGTATTGTTTCTGAAACGTTGATCCTCCAGCTCCTTCTTTAATGCAGGAAACATGGATTAACCTTTCGTACCTCACTTACATGTTAATATTTATGACATGATTGTGTAGATATATTTGAATTAAATAAACATTACTTTTATATATTTAAAGGTGAAATGTATCTTTGATGTATTACTCTTTTTTTACATGGCTTGATGGCTAATGATTGAATATGTCTTTACATATTTACGGTACATGTTAGCGCAGGGTGAAGTAACTCACACAAATCATACATGTGTTCTAATCTACCTTTGAAGACCAAGTGAATGAGGCATGGCGTGGTTAACGTGGGCATCCCTTCACTGGTCAAAATTTTCTTTGAGACTGTGTCCTGTATCATTTTAGGCTAGACCCATCTGTCTGATCAGAGATGTCTTTTTCCATAGCAACCAGAATCAGGATTACAATACGAGTGACCCAACTAGGAAATACCCGGATGTTGTCAATTCTGATATTTTTTAACTGTGTGTGTCAAGGTGTGGCAGAAATCAAGGGGGGTGATAGGAGGTAAGGAGAGAGGTGGCGACAGACTGTCGCTGAAAAATTATTAAACAAGGAAACACTTGGGCTTCTGCCTGCAATAATTTCACATCAAATGAAATTAATTTTAATATAAAATAGGCCTATATAGAAATTAATCTTGCTATACATAAAAGTGAAAGCCCTGACTGACTGACTCACTCACTCATCACTAATTCTAACACTTCCCACAAAGCTAGAGGACTGAAATTTGGCACAGGTGTTCCTTATAAGATAATTAGGAAAAGTAAAGATGTTTCATTCCGATGTTTTGTGATTAAGGGGGTGAAATCAGGGTGGATACCCTAATCAACAATATTGCTTTATAAACTCTTTTTAAGTGTTTAGAGGGTAATAATCCGATAAGTTTCTTCTAATAATGCCTTTGAAAGAATATAGCAATTATTTTTAACCCCTTAGATGCTTCTAAGGGGTGGAAAAAAATGAATACAGACAATTTATTAAAATATGTAATTATGTTTTAATATGCAACTCCAAGGAGATGGTAGAAGTCTGTAGTTTATATTTTGCTGAATTTTGTGGTGTTTGTAGTGTCTGTGTGAGTGAGAGGGCCTGGCCCAGGGTGGTAGGTGGTGGTTTGGAGTGGTGGATGGGGGGAGACCTGTCCAGCCACGCTCAGCTGATGACACCCCATGCAATAGGCAAGGGGGCCTCTGCGGAAAATAAAACTCCCCAAGAGAAACGATACATGGTCACCTCCTCGTGGTGTTTCTCGGGTAGTGCTAAGAATAAATAATAACACAATATCCCGTGCGAAGAACGAGGATTCAGCTAGTATAAATATATGTTAATTTAGGCTGATTAAGAGGTGGGAGAATCATTGATATTACAACAAATGTAAGTCACTCGGACTCAGGTTAATGCTATAGGAAGGATAGTCCATGTTTTTCAACCCAAATCCCATGGCCTTTGTCAATCTGGCAGTGTTTGGGTGGGTGTTGGTCATATAGCTTAGCGAGACCTGGTTTGAGCACTCAGGGTGCTTTTGATGGCTAGCAGATTTCAGTTTATTCAATGTCTTGAAATAACGAGTAGTGTTGATGGTTGCTTCACTTTCCAACAGAGACAAGGAAGGTTGAGGCCATGGGAAATAGGTTTATGAAGAGTATTCTAGATCTCATTAGGAGAAATAGGATTGGAAATGAAGATGTTAGGGTAAGAGTTGGGCTGTAGGGAGTAGATGAGATAGTAGAGTAAGCAAGGGTGAGATGGTATGGACATGTAATGAGAATGGAAAAGGTAAGCATCCCAAAGAGAATGATGAATTTGAAATTTGGAAGGGAAAGACTGCAAGGGAGACTAAGGAAGAAATGGGAGTAGATAACATCAAGTGTTCACATGAGTAGAGAAGGATGGACTGAAGTGAGGGTGAAAGAATGATGGGAGGACAGAGGAAGATGGAGGCATTTTACTAAACTGACTCGGCCACAGACTGCAAAAAGTTGATGAACTTTAATAAAATTACTTTCAGATGCAAGTACAATACAGAAGTCTTATGATCATACCAACATATTTAGTGAAATAACTGAGCTGGTTTTTGTGAGAAAAGTTTTCCAATAACCTAGAGTGGGGTTACAAGTTTTTCTGTTATTTATTCAAAATGAAAATGATAGACTAGAATAAATCATGTTACTGGTTAGACCCCACTAGTTTGTAGTATATAGCTAGTGAAGGTAAGCGGATATCAAGCATAGTCCTCGATTACAAAATCGGAGAGTAATTAAATAATCAAACAATTTAAACCAAACACGTGTATACATAAACGGGTTTAATTGTACTTATAATAGATACAAACACTTGTCTTATTTACTGTGACATATTAGTGACTTATATGCTAGGTGTCCCACTACACATAATGGGTTAAAATCACTGTCAAATATAGATTTAGGTATATAAACACTGGTGGGATATCAGCTTAAATAATTTTTCAAAAACTAAACCCATTGTTAAATAAATAATAAATTAATAAAGTAAAGCTTGTAACATATCCACATTAAAAAAAATTATATTCATGAAAATAACTAACTTCTGGTATTTTCATTTTAGGCCAGGTTTGTCTTACTATAAAAAAAAGTCACTAGCTACTCTATGAAATTAAATTTTAATGAAAGTGCATCATCTGAAGAGAATTCAGTCACAGATTTTTGTACCTAGACTAAAATAGCTTTATATTTAATTCAAATTAAGAATACATTTATTTATTTTTTTAGACATGTTTGTCGAGGAATTAATCAAATTTAAAACTGTAAATTCTTGGGTTCCAAAAGCAACATTTATTCTGTTGGTGACAAGCAACCAATGTGTAACATTTTAATAAGTTTCTTCTATCATCTTCTACCAAGTCAAAATATTATTTAACACATCAATCCATTGCACTTAAAAACTAATAAAACTAATAGCCACATTAAAACATGTCATAAGAGTGAAAAAAATAATAAAGAATTTAATTTATCTATTGTAATGACTTTAGGCAAAATTATTTTTAATGAAGTTAATATTAGGCCAATTGACTGGTTCACATTGTTTAGGCCTATTGTCCCTCCCTATTGATTAAAAGATTTGTCCTATAGAGATAGAACATGATGCTCAAGACTGTAATACATATAGACATAAAACTTGCCGCCATTCTAAGGGGATGTGCACTTTGATATTACATTTTATGTTTTGGCGTTTAGTACTTTTTTTGCCCCATTTCTCTAATCGTTTGGGTTATTAATACTTGTTAGTAACATTAATGTGGAAGGAATGAGTTAGGAAGAATTTTGAGGAAATGTGCTGCATTTATGTGGAGGGAGAGTGGGAAACCATTTAGGAAAAAATAATTACTTGGTACACCTCACTGGGATTCAAATCATGATCTCCCCATCAATGGCAGTACAGTCTCTTGCGAGAGTGATGCCTTTGACCATTCAATAACAGAAGTGGGGTGAATCACATGATACAAAACCTATTGATGAGAAATAATTTTACCATACACTTTTTAATATTGACCAAACCATAAAATACTGTCTCAAATATAATTTTTATTCACTTCCCAATTTCAAAGAGAACAATAACAACTAGAACTATACATATTATTTTTAAAATCAATAATTTGTTTATGATTTAAAGGATACATAGTTTGAGTTCATAGGCTATTTTAATCTCTAATAGTAACCCAACTACAATATAAAGTATAGAATACATAATAATGACCAATTATTTTATAAAAATAAGGTTCTTCAAAAAATCAAAGTTCTTCCATTTCTAGAAAAATATTATTTCAAGAGAAACTTATTGATATTTTTGCTGTTGAATTAATTGTATGATCCAATCAAAATTTATATAATTTATTTTCCATTGTCAGCCATGGGATTAGCAAGTATAAATGTGCATTTGTATGTGATAGTAAGGTTTGTAATAAACATTTAACCTTATTATTTAATTACTATCAACTTGATGCTAGTTATTTTAAGGTTGACATTTAGGGGAATATGGAGACAAGGGGACTGATTTTTTTCAAATAACACAAGGCAATTTTGTTAAATGAGAATAAATTAATAAATATTAAAAAATATGTATACTTCTAGTAAATTGGGTATTCCCTTGTTTCATTAAAAAGAAAAAATTATTTAGTGGTCATTCCCCATAGGTACAAATTCCTTTATTTTGTGTGCTCTGGATTTTCTAACTGTTCATCTGGCTATCTGCAAAATTCCTCTTGGGATGGATTAGTCTTCGTGTAGTGCTAAAGAAGACAATATTGAAGTAATTTAAGTAAGTTCAAGTTCATAGCCCTACTTGCACTAAGAACATGTCAATATTGAAATATTAAAAAATATATAATAGTATAAGCACTATTAGTCTAGTACCAATCTAAGTCAATTTTTGTTTTGTAGGTATTTTGTGGAAGAGAATTAATATAAATCAAATATAAAACATATGTAATTTAAGATTGGATTATTTCAATGCCATACCATTTTAAATTACTCTTTAAATTTGAATGTCTAATTTAGACAAGTAATTTTTATGTTTTATGAACATGATTTCTGTAATTTTTACAAGATTAATCCAGAAATGTACGGACTGTGCCCCGTATATTTTTTCTACACATTGGACAATTGTTCAGGCTTGGTGCACAAGCTGTACATGTGATGAGATGTGCACAAGGTAAAAACACCACAGTAGCATCTTTGTCCATGCAGATTTTACACTGACGTGCATCTTTCAACCGTCTGTTTTCTTCTAAGAGAAATTCTGCAAACAACAAACAAATGAACACAATAGCACAGCATTGTATGAGGGAAAAATCAATCTAAGTTAAAGCTCAATCATGTGTTTGTTATAACCCACCTCAATGGCATAGTGAGCTAACGCGCTAGTCTCGTGTTGAGCTAGACTGCCGAGGACGGGGAGATCGAGGTTCGAATCTCGCTCGGGTGAAATGGGGGTGGTTTTCCCTAAACGGTTTTTCACTCTCCCTCCATGCAAGTGTGGGTTCACTTCCTCTATATTCAACCTTCCCAATTCCTAATCCATTAGCATAATTAGTACTTAAGTGTATAACCCAAACGGTTAGTAAGACGTGGTGCTAAGTATTATTATTATTCACAACTTGTGAATGTGAGGAATACCAGGCCTCCACCGTGGTTCGGATTCCACGTTAAACTGTAGGTCCTCCATTTCATCTCACAATCACCCTACCATTACACATTAGCGTAAGTGCGTATAACCCGAACGGGTAGTAAGACGTGGTGATGGTGATGATGGTGATGGTGATGGTGATGGTGGTGGTGGTGATGGTGATGGTGGTGGTGATGGTGGTGATGATGGTGGTGGTG
>CABFWO010003753.1:36656-53493 GCA_902155825.1 Timema genevievae
CCCCCCCCCTCCCCCCCCCCCCCCAAATAAAACTGTCCAGTTTGCAATCTTGGCTTGATGTTAGTACTTTGCAGGTCCTTTTTGTTTATCTTGTGACCCTTGAGTATAAGAATAAATGAGTAAACGCAGAGGAAAAATCCGGTTTATGGCTAGGGCAGTATAATGTGTACAGATTGTCTGTGGCTCCAAAGAGTGGATTGAGTTAAAAGAAAAAGACATTTTTCTTTGTGTGAAACCAGAGTGGATTGTTCTTGGTGTGAAACTAGCTTTGATAGAAATAATATGGGGATTAATCAATTGTAGTAATGTTTTCCAGTAATGATAATGCCCAGAAATTCCAAATACATAAAGCTAAGCTAGGATATGTAATTGTGGAGGGACTAGCTCCTTTTTTCAAAAGTGATTTCTCAGATATGGTTAAGCAATGCTTATTTTACTGCATTTAATTTGATGAGAGTATAAATAATGTAGCTCAGAAGACTTAGATGGATGTTGTTCACTTCTAGCATAAAAATGAAATTCATATAATATATTAAACATCTTGCTTTTTAGGCAATGCAACAGCTAAATTTATATGAATGTTTTGAAAAGGGGCAGAGTACAACTTCAATGCACGCGTGAATGCAAGTTCTGTGAACTTAATCAAGACAACAAATTTTATAATTTAAAATGAGGCCAACCTGCTCCTGACAATGAAAGAATAATTCACAATTTATCATCGCTTGTATTATTTTTAATGCAGGCCTACTTGTTTTGTCTAAGCAGAGATTTTTGGTGCCAGAAATTCTGCACCCCCTCTCCCCCTTTGACCTCTTGGGTATTGACCTAGTGTGGCCCTTGTTTGAACACTTTTAAAATTTACTGTGGCTTAGTAAAATATTCATATTGATTATATATTGAATTAACCTTTTTTGCATTTATCACTTTAATTATGTATTTATCTTATAGTAAAATCATGACACAAATATTGTTTATGTATCTTTCTAAAAAATGACAAGCATTGCTACTGTGGTAATTAATGTTTATTATTCTAATTATAATTATTTAGGTGTTATTATCATATTTGTATTTATTACTGTTGAATACTCATTAGTTTCAGTGTATGATTTTTATCTTAAAATCGAACATAGATACATGGTGTCTACTCAACTTGACCAATGAAATTACAGACTTTTACCCGGATCATTTCCATTGTATGTCACACCATTCTCTCATCCCTCTTCCCCACCCCCAAACACGTTTTTTATTAATATTTTTTGTGAATAATAATAAGTTTTAAAATTTAATAATCATGCTTTTTTATTTGTATTAAAATAGTCTACTAGGAATTATGAAATTATAAAATATATCACACAGCTACCATAAAAAAAGTTTGAATCCCATTGTAATTTAGTGATTTAATGATTTTTATATTTCATATTTTGAGTAAATTTATTTTGTAATTTACTTAATTCCCAACTTATTCCCGTTTTTTCTCGACCACTTCAAATTCCAGGCTAATTTCAGTTTTTCAAGATTTTCACAGATGATAGACACCTGTAGATAATGTCAGAGTTTAAAAAGCAATATTTCAGGAATGAGTTCTAAGTCCAGTGCTTCTTGATTTAGATTTGTACAGTGTCAATTCTGCATATTAGGCGTCTTCCACTAATGTCCCCCAGTGCTGTTTCTTATGTTCCATGACATTACTACATTTGGCTAAATATGTCCATTATTAGAACCATAAAATTTAAAATAGGACAATATGTTGTCTATTTTAGTCATCTAAATATAAAGATGGATTTGATGTATATAGTGTAGTTTATGTATGTTTTTTATTTCAAATAATGATTTTTAAGGATTTGAGTCTAATGCTAGGCACAGAGATGTAACATTGTTACATTTGTAAGATGTCGAATTGCTGGTGGTGCCTGCATGATCAGCTGGGGCAGCTTTCCTGGAGCTAGGGGGCTTCCCGGCAACATAAATCCACAGTGAGTTAACACCTGCCACATATTATTTGAATATAGTAGCACTTGTAATCATTGTGTTAGTTATATTTATGGTATTTTTATTGTAGATGTTAAACAGCCGCTTCAACATGCTACATGGTAAAAGATCTATTATGCAAATAGCTCCTAAAACAAATTACATAGAAAGTCGATTGGCCAAAATTACTATGTTTTGAGAGAATAATTCTGTGCTGACATAGATCAAAAGCTTTACATTGATCAATATAAATGGCATCAATCTGACCTTGAGTATAAACATGACTGGCTGCTGATGATATCACCATCATCCGGTGATATCATCAGCAGCCAATCAAGTTTCTACTCAAGGTCAGTCGTGTGCACAGAGGGTGGTTCCCCCTGAATGGTTTCCCACTCTCCCTCCATGCAAATGCAGGTGCACTTCCTTTAAATTTAATCTTCCTCATCCCCGACACATTTAAGTAATTACTACATATGCGTATAACCCAAAGGGGTAGTAAGACCTGATGCTAAGAAAAAAATTATAAACTTGAGGAGCATCATGAACCAGAAATTTGAATAAGTTAGTTACTGAAGAGTTGTTGTTCACAAAATCGTGTTAATTTCCAGATAGTTTATTTTTCAAATAGTGGAATATGTGTCCATATACCATTTCTTCAAATACTTCAGAGAAAAAATTCAGTAGAGAAGGGGGCCTCCTTTTTATGTTTTTAGCTATAGATTGCTTCCAATATTCAGGGAGATTTAAAATGTACACTAACAAGGGATTACAAATATTAGCACAACCATTAACAATTAAGTTTGGGATTCCATCAACCTCAGCACACCCGGATGAACTTGGTTTTTTATACCAAGAGAGACATTCAAGAGAGTAGGCACAAGGGCACATTAGTTTCAATAGTAGTAATAGACATAGCTGGTAAAGTGGAGTCTTACACTGAGCTAAAATAGTTACGCTATTAAAAGCGGATCAGTGATAACATTTCCATTAATTTCAAGATTGGAGGGGAAGACTTTGCTCACATGATTATTTTTTAAATATTTCCACAAATCCTTGAGTTTGCTCTTGAGTTTAGTTTCTATTAGGTTCATTCAAATGGCTCTATCAATAATTAAAGTTTCTTTAACTAATATACAATAGTGTGAGAAAGATGAATATAATTTTCTATTATTAGTTTTTTTATATCTTTTAAAAAATGGATTTTTCTTTACTATGTAAAATTTAGGCGAGGAAGAAAACCATTGGGAAAACAGAGAATTATATTTTATAGTAATTTTTGGAACACGAGTGTTGATTATTCATTGGATAATTTGAGAGAAGTTCTCGGTAGGTTTATTAATATGACAGGTGAGTAAATACATGTCCAATTGGTGATTGCCAAAAGTCTAATAGATTAAAATAATTTCCACGAGAATAATCAAAATAATTTGTGAAAATATTTTTATTATTATTACAAAAAATTAGAATATAGTTTACATTAAAGGGTTAGTTTTCAGATATAAATGGGGGTGGAAAAACTACATCGTTATAATTTGTTTAGTACTTTTGAGACAAAAATAGATGAACAATTTAAATGTTTTAAGAAACAATCAATACAGAGCAAATAAGCAGCAAAACTTTTAATAAAATCATTTTTTCAAATCTCGAAAGTGGTGAAGTGATTTATTCTAAAAAAAAACTACCTTCGGTTCAAGAAAAACATTTACTTTTTAAGCTAATAAAAAGAGAACCAAACCTTTTCTGGAACAATCTAATAAAAAATTAAGAAGAAACAGGGAAGTTGCAGTAATGTAGAGGGTAAAATTTACTTATTGACATGGTTGGCTATCAGTATTTTAAAGATAATATGTAGTGATGATTTTTTTGTAATATATTTATCTATTCTAATTTTTTTTATGATGTAAATATTTCATTTGTTTACTTTGTTAAAAATTCATTTTAACTTTAAATTATTCCAATTTTTTACTTCTAGATTAATATGTATCACAATAATCAAAAATATCTCACTATCCATGAGTGTATGAACAAACTTTATAAAGTGAGTGTGCATACAGTGTGTGTGTATATATATAAAAAATGTGATTTTTAGTTTTTTCTCATAGCTCTGTTATGCACATTCAGCATCGGTCTGGCCAGGTTGGCTAGTCGGCGATCACCGACCAGAATGGGCCAACAGGTTTCCAAAGAGGGCTCTCCACAGAAACATTATAACAATATGTGTTCGGTTTGGGATGTGATTTTCTTCAGGGGAATGTAATAAAATCTCTTGCACCATTGTAGACTCTCACAAATTTGAAACAATGTTTTTCCACACCGTCTACAAGTTTGAGTTTACGAAGTGTCCCTCCTCCCGATGTCTCTTCTCAGAGAAAAATTGTGCGCTGTATTGTGACATGGGTATGAGAAGAGAGATTCACTGGATATGTTTTTATACACAAATTTTAATATTAAAAAAAAGTTATTGGATCTTAAGATCAAAATTTAGTTTTGAGGAATCTTCGGGAATTAGTTGTTTATAGTTTGATACTGGATAGATGGTACACAAAAGGTGGCCATAATGTATCACTTAGCTCTTTGTGTTAGTTTTGTGAATCATGTTAAAGTATGCTAAAGTTTGCTGCAATCAATAGTAGTAGATGATTCTAATGGTAGAGGATTGTATAAATTTCTTTAGTCAAGAGCTTATAAAATTAGGAATTCAAATTGGAAATGTTGCCGCATGTTCATTTAATGGAGTGGGTAGCATGAAGGCAATAGAATTCAAGCCTATTTAAATTCAGAAAATTACCTCCTGATCTACACACATTGTATGGGTCATGTCTTCAACATAATAATAGCTGATTCCACTGCTAATTGTAACATAGCCGTAAATATGTTTGGCTTAGTCGAGGAGTCTTCCATCAAGCAACTCTCATAAAAAATGACAGTGGGAAAACCTTATACTAAGGGGTGACACTGCAAAGTCGTGATAAATTGTATCTCTTTAAAAATATATGAGCTTAGGGTTAGTGGAGTAAATATAAGGCTTTTACTTATATACTGGATTTTAATAACAGTGAGAGTGAATCCAGTAGATTCGTAACAATTGTTTCTTCTTACTTTCTCTTTACCCCTCAAAGAGAGTAGTATTATGATCATCAAAAATATATCTCGAGATCTTGATAGCAAAAAGTCAGCATTTCATGACTCCTGAAACAGAATTCTTTTTGCAATGCTGACTGTCTGTAGCTGTATCTTGGCCTAGATCCGAAACCATTTTACCTCTCGGGCTAAAATATTGTATTTAGGGTTTTCATGAGGTTACCCCCAAGAATTTATTTTTTGTAACTAGATGTCTAACCTTAAAATTAAGGATAGTTTACTAAGGTGCAAAAAGAGAAAAAAATCTATTTTCTTGAAATCCGCTAAAACTATTTTGATTAAGATTCATATCTAGGCAATGTTTGATATTTAAAAAAAAATGGCAACCCTCACATTCCCATGAAAATGACTCTGAGGGTACTTTACATACTCTAACTTTCCTATGAATATGCCTTTGAGATTACTTTACATTGGCAGAAACATACAATTTTATTCACATCCCCACAGCTATTTGAAATAAGAAATAACTTATCATTGATAAGTAGTAGTGCTATTAAAAATAAAAATATTTTATCTGAAATATATTCTTATAAAATCAAAAATTTCTGATATATATATAAATATATAATTCTGGTCTTTGAAATCTGAAATTGATTTGTTATCCTCTTTGTTGGACAGAGATGTTCCCTTTTACTTAATTTTTCTGAGAGAGAGTGAATATAAAGATTTTCTCCATAAAACCTGCCGTTCCCTCAGCAATGATATTGGTTATAATGAGTCTGAAGATGAGGACGAGCTTGATGATGTCTAAAACCAAGATAATAGTTTAAAACTTTTTATGTAAGAACATTCCAGCCTCGAGAAATTCTCTAAGTGCTAACGTTGAGTATTTTCTGTTTTATATGAAATATCAGTGCGACCAAGATTTTTCACTAACCTGAACGCCATTTTCAAGTTTGTAATGATTCTGTGCGCAAGTAGTGTGTGAGAGGTTTTTTTAAACTTTCAATTCTCAAAAATAGATTAAGATCTCTCATAGACCAAATTCTTTTGTTTCCACTATTGTTAATGTATGTTTAAAAATACTATTTTCACAATCTCAACAAATATGAAAAATAGATGAAATAGCAGCATCCAATGAAGAGCTTAAGATATTACTTTGACAAGAAAAAGTTATTCTTCTCTCAATGCTTGTTCCCAGAAATGGTGGATGCTTTTGTTCATCGACTATAAATTTTAATTCGGTACTGTTAGCGTTGGTGATTATGTAAATCAACTAAAGAATTTCTAAATGTATTGTTACATCGTAAAAGGTATAACTTTACATGTTGTTGTAATACATTCTGAAACTGCTTTATAACATGTTTTTATTTACTCAGTTATATACTCTATAATATTATTTAAAGTGATACATTTTTTAATTTTTCATTAACAAATATATCCTTGCTATGGTTAAAGAGATGTATTGTTTTACTTTTTTCTGTTTACATTTTACTAAGCTGTACATTTGTATTTACTTTTAATGATCTGTTATTTCAATCAGCTGGATATTTGTATTTAGTTTTAATTTTGACAGTTAAGTTATTTTTAAGCCTAGTTTAAGTGCAGTTAAAAATGTATTTAATTTTATTAGATTGAATGTTATTCCCCTGTCAAGAATCCTAGGTCTGGTTTGGTGGGGTGTATCATCTTTATTTGAAACAATAATAGAAACAACTTTTCTTTGGTAATTCGTTTGATAATTTTATAATAAACCTACATTGGATCAGTATGGGTTGTGGGGGGGGGGCCTATGAAATATCAGCCGAGGGCCTGAAGATGAGCCAGGCCAACGCTGTGACCATTTAAAGAATAAATAAAAATATCAGGATGGCATTCCCTAGACTTGTAGTCATATAATTTACTTTAGATCATCTTTATTTTTTGAAACAATAATGAAGTTAAAATGAATTAGGATATTCTGTAATATCAAGACTTTTCTAATTTTCTTCACCTTCCACAAACAATCTTAATATTCTTCATAAACAAAAGTTATGATGCTAGAATTTCAGCTATTTTTTCAATCAAATTCTGTGCTCATTAATCATTTGCCAAATTACAGCTATTCAAAATGCACATGAATTAAAAATTTTACACCAGCTATATAATATATGTAAATTAGCATGTACACTATGTTTACACTGAAAGATAGCAAGCTTGCATACCTAATAAATTAGGACAATAGTGTTATCAGTCTAGGAAAAACTACTACCTTTTAGGGTAAATAAATTCTACAAAGTTTTTGCGGCTAAACGATTAGAGGTTTATAAATGTACCTTTTATTGGTACATTTAACAAAAGGGTACTAAATGAAAAACTAAAAGGGCAGGGCTTACAGGGGTAGTTTAGAGTCATTTGCCTGAAGAGAGAATATAAAATTACTTTCATGAAATAAATTGGGCATGCAGGTTGAACCGGCTGGAGTTTTCTCTATCAATGTTGAAGGGGTTGAGCACAAGTTTGGAGGACCATATATCAATTAATGTGGCGCTTTATAGATTTGAGTGCAATGTGATGTGTATAGTATTACATTAGTTTGATTGTTGAAAAGAGAAAAAGCCCTCTTTTAATAAAGTACATTTAAAGTTTCCTTATTTTAATTATTATTTATCTTTAAAAATGCTCTACTGTTACACATTATTTTGGCTATAAATACAGTGTACGAGGGGGGACCCAAAAGAAACCGGATTGAAAGCGCGTGGCTGTTCCTAGGTGTAGTAGAGAGTTCTCCTGCTAGGTGGGTCTACTAGAGACCTTCCCAAATCAGTTGCCCAAGGGGTGCTGCGAAGAAGGTTATGTTTTATTGTAGTGTTGTTTTTCTCAACTGTTCTCGTTTGCTGCCTGCAAAATCACTATGGCAGATTTAAAGGAACAAAGAGTGTGTTTAAAATTTTGCTTCCTGCTTGAAAAATCGGCAACGGAAGCTTACCAAATGCTTCAACAGGCTTTAAATGCGGCGAGATGAGTGTTAAAGATCATGCTCGTTCTGGGCGCCCTTCATCATCTCGAAACGATGAAAACATTGAAAAAATCCACCAAAAAATCAATGAGGATCGTCGTTTCACAATCAACGAAATTTCAGAACAGAGAGGGTGAGTTGGAGCTCGTGCCAGCGGATTTAAACTGAGGATTTTCAAATGAGACGTGTTGCCGCTAAGTTTGTTCCTGGCCTGCTCACACAGGATCAAAAAACCATTAGTCTGAATTTGAGCCAGGACTTGAAAAATCAGATTGAAAGTGACCCAAACTTTTTGACCAAGGTCATTACAGGTGATGAAAGTTGGTGTTACAGTTATAACCTAAAAACCAAGCAAGAGTCTAGCCAGTGGAAGACCCCAACTCCCCGCGACCCAAAAAAACACAAGACAAGTGAAGTCGAATGTTAAGACAATGATCATTGTTTTTTCGATGTTCATGGAATTGTGCACCGGGAATTTGTCCCCCCTGGTCAAACTGTTAATCAGCACTTTTATTTGGAAGTTTTAAGACGTTTGAGGGAGGATGTGTGAAGGAAACGCCCGGAACTCTGGCGATCAGGTGACTGGTTCCTTCACCATGACAATGCCCCCGCACACATGGCCTTGTCTGTGAACCACTATTTGGGCTCTCGGAGGTAGGCTATCGTTCCCCACCCTCCGTATTCGCCAAACCTAGCCCTGTGCAACTTTTTTCTGTTCCCAACTTTTTTCTGTTCCCGAGAATGAAAAAAATCTAAAAGGGAAGTGTTTTAATGATATGGAGGCTGTAAAAACAGCTTCGCAGAGGGTAATGGACGATATCAAAGTTGAAGAGTTCCAGAGGTGCTTCAAACAGTGGGAAAAAAGACTGGACAAGTGCATCGCATCTAATGGAGAGTACTTTGAAGGAGACTGAAATAATTTAGTAAAAAACTTAATAATTCAATTTTTTAGAGCAAAAGTCCAGTTTCTTTTGGTTCCCCCCCTCGTACATATGCATTCCCACAAAATATTCTAAAATTGATTTAAAAAAATAAATAATGTATTTTCATTAAGAGTTTACTGACCAGTACAGGTGGATGTTTCACCAACATATCTTTGACAAACTGGGTTCCCCTTACAAGTGTAATGTAGCCACAATGGGGGAACCAACGGGCATGTTCAACAAATGGATCATCTGTTGGGTCCCACGAACTAAGACCTCCATCACAGTGGAAACATCTGACCTGATCACTCAAGCCTATAGTAATAAAATAGTAAAATAAAACAAAGTGTGCATTAGGGAAATTCATGAAATGGAAAATACACTTAAGCCCCCCCCCTACAATCCAAACCCTGTCAAAAATTTCAGATAATTCGAATCAATTTTTTTTAATAAGCCAAATCTTTTCTTAATAATTCTTTTTTTCTATTAAGTTTTCAAAAGATACAAATTAAATACAAAAATTGTGGTTCCACCTTCCACTCACATAAGGCAACAGACAAGTGGCGGCAACCGGGTGGGGTGACTGACCTTGGTCAACTTGCTGAGATACTGTGTGTATGCTCACTGACATACACAACAATAATTGATGGCCATCAAAACAACAATACTGTATGCCGTGTCCTTAGTTTTAATATACTGTAATTGTTATTTAATACTTTTATAATAATTGTAAATTGATTACTAGCTATAATATATCTATTCCGATAATCTGAACATCAAAAAATACTAACAGGCAGCGGTCCCAATTGGTTCGGATTGGCAGGGTTTAAGTGTAAGTGAATTTTTGGTAAACTATATTGAACTTTAGATGATTTGTCTAAGTATACACTGTACAAACATTATATAGTCACAAAAACTAATTTTAATTCATAAAATGTTTAAGCAATCTTTTATGTTTATTATGAACTAATTGTTTGTTATTTTAAAATTATAGTTTTTTTATCTGATGATAAAATGAAAGAATTATATAAGGACAAGCCCTTTATATTACATCCAACAAAACCCTTCAAGTCCATATAAATATGTTGAGCTCACACATAGCAAATCAGATATTTACAAAGCACATCATGTATCCGATCAAGCTGAGGAGAATAAAAGAGGGACTAACGATACAAATATAAATTTGATCTTGGACACTTAATGTTTTCAGTCACCAAATATCGTTTTTTGGATATATGAATAAATTTTTCTTCTTTGCATTATTATTATTATTATTGTTGTTATTGTTGTTATTATTGTTATTGTTGTTGTTCTTGTTGTTATTAACGTTGGTATTAATGTTGTTATTAACATTATTGTTATTGTTGTTATTGTTATCGTTATTATTATTATTATTATTATTATTGTAGTATCCATTTTAGGTAAAGGAAAGAGTTAAATTTTCAAATTTCAGTCACAACCTAAATGAGAATTCCTCAAATACTAATTAGTTTTTAAATATTTTAAAATAATATTGCATTGTTTGATAAGTATCCAATTTGATAAGGGTTGATTTGAAATTTGGTAAGATTTTTGTTAGTTTAATAACACCCTTAAAGGGAATTGGTAATGGGGAAGTAGAGTTTTATTTTAACAAATTTACAAAAGTCTATTTTAGGGGTTAGAAACCTTTTTGGGCCCCGATCGACTTACAGCTATAAAGGTTCTATCACCCATTTTTTCTCTACCCCAGTTTTGATTATCCCTCCTATCTAGAAAGAAAATATAA
The DNA here is from genome assembly GCA_902155825.1 of Timema genevievae. NCBI lineage: Eukaryota > Metazoa > Arthropoda > Insecta > Phasmatodea > Timematidae > Timema > Timema genevievae. The sequence goes on from CABFWO010003753.1 coordinate 47,398, forward strand.
TATAAAATAATTTAAATATGTATTTTCCAATTAAATTTCCTACTTTTCTTTATAAATATTATAAAGTTGCATGATAAAATATAGAACTACAGTCAAATCTCTAATAGCAGATAAAAAAGTCCGTTTTTCGAAAAATTTGCATGTATTTTTTAAACCATAGTGCTTGAACACAGTTTAATTTATATGAACCTATATACTGTGGTAATTGACTATAACAAATTGATTACTGCATTGTGCAGTTTTGTATACATGATCATTATGGCAAATGAATAAATAATGTAAGTAGTTTACTGTACAAATTGCATTAAACACAGTACGAAACACAAATAAAATTAAATGTGAACCCTGAACAGTAGGCCTTGTGTAGTGTAGTCCTATATATGTGCATGAGCACAAACTAAAATGATTGATCAATCCCCAATGCAGGCTCAGAAGGGAAGGGAGGTACGACCTTGAAGTACCAAAGTCGGGCTATTTAAGAAACTTTCCCCAGAGGGGGAAAGCAGGACTGCTTACACTTTGAACGAGACAATGGCATTCCTGACATTTTTACGATAAAATACTGTATATGGACTGGTGTTTTAAATTGTTTTCCCGCTGTTTAGGAAATTTGTATGCATAAATATGCGTCTCTAGCAGTGTCCTTGTCCATTATTGAGAAAGTTTGTTATTGGAAACTTGTTTCACCGTCAAAGCCAATGTTATTTTGGCAGGGAAATTTAAACTATCTGTTTTAAAGAAGAATCTGCTATTCAGAGGTGTTCGTTAAGGGAGATATGGCTGTAGTAACATGAGAAACGCGGATACTTCTGAATATTGGCAAATCGCCAAAGACAAAGTGTTTCCAGTTCTACATAATCACAAGGAGAAAATTAGTTTAAAATAAATCTTGTAACTGGTTTTAGTTTTCCAAAATTTGCTAATTTTCAAGCACACCTTGGCTCTCAGATTGACAATTTTGAGTGTTTTTTCCGGCTCGAAGTTTATGTAATAAAAATGACTAAACAGGCTTGTGAAGGAAGCAAAGTATTTAAAATTTCTTTTATGAAAATTGTTTCCTCAAAATTTTAATTTTCCTGAAATTGGTTAAACCCCAGAAATTATATTTATGATTCATTGCCTTTACCTTGCTTGCAATTCCAAATTTAGTACATTCACTGATGTATCAAGAAGGAATGCAAAATATATCAGTGATCTCATATCCTCCAGTTCTGGGTAGTAGATCATATCCATTTATTTTAGATAATATATTATTTGAAGAAGCAGCTCTTTGAATATATTAAGGACTTAGCCTTCATTTAGTCGTTGAACATCCTTGTGAAGAAGATTCTCTCCAAATTGACAGCCCAGTTCTTCTGTAAGTAAACTCTCTGAATATTCTTAATTTTTAATGATGGGGAGCTGTTAATAATTCTTAAAACAGCTTTCATGGCATTCTTCATAGTTACAATTTTTTTACAAAGAGCTTGAGCGTGAATTGTAAAGTTAAATTTCAGAAATGACGGGAACTATTAATCTGTTTGATATAGTGAAAGAAAACCCTTAAGAATGACAGTCAATTTATGAACACTATTTATGGTTATGCTGGTTAATTTTTTAATAGCAAACTTTCCTCAAACATATATCCTTGAATTTGTCAAAAATATCAGTTTTCATAGTTGTTACAGTTATTAGTGTAATTCTTGAAAAATTACTGATGCTCATTTTCAAAAAAAATTCTTAGTTCAACTATGCCAACAATAGCATTTGATTATTTCATCTTTAAGTGTTAGGGTAGAAAAGGATCTTCATCTGCCTAAGGTTCTTTGATTAAATCTATGGTCATGTGCGCCAATAGACTTGTCACAGTTCATGCTGATAGAGAGAATCAATAATTGTTAATGTTTTGTATTTATTTTGAATTCATCAAAAAATTCTGTAGCAGCTTCAATTAAGGCCTCCTTGGCAAATTCACCATCACTGAAAGAGACACATCACCACTAAGACAGGAACAAGCTAATATTACCAATTATGACTGATCAATGCAATTTTGGTAACTAAATAATCAAGTAAAGGAATTTGATATATTTTTAAGTTTAGAAGATCTAAACATCAACTTTTAACTACAATGTACACAATCGACTGAAAATTGCCTTACAATCAACATGTTGCCAGCACCTTGTCTTTTGTTTTCTTAGGGGTAAAGAAGGTGGAAGATAATCTTAGGATCTGTATAGGCAATCCACAGATTTCCACAAATAGGGCAGGGATGAAGGAAGAATTTAGAGGAAATAAACCCATTTTGTGTGTAAAACCATTTAAAGAAAAGCCACCCTCAATATGGCTGACTTGGATTTGGGCCTCAACCTTAACGTTAACATTATGCCACACAAGACAAGGTTGACACCTTTACCCGTGTGCTCACCAAAATATGTGACCAAAGTCTAAAGAACTCTTGGTAGAAATCGAATCTTGAAATTAACATAATGATTTAGTGGTGTATTTATAACCTAGAAAAGTGTGATAATCTTAGAATTAATCCTTAGGATATAATGAACTTGGCTACCCATTGATTGGCTAAATCCTTTTTTTCTTAGCTTAGAAAAATTGCAGTTTTATGTGGAGAATGCAAAGTATTCTGGTGGTAGGGCAAAAGTCATATCTACTGTGGGTGTTAAAGTACTCTAAGTAACAATTACTTGATTTACTTGTGGGTGCAGGTTATTCACGTATTAACTTGTGCTGATTAATGTTATGCCTTTTCCATAAATATTTGATCACACAAATGATAGACGTTTTCCCAAATATTGTCGCAAAATTATATTTACTCCCAGTCAGAGTTTTGGGATCGTATTATTTCCTGAATTTTTTCTTGAAATTTAGGATCTCTCACAGGCCTTATATTATATCTGACTGATTTTATTAAGTGATGTACGAAAACTATTTTTCCGCATTAAATGTATCTGCTTTTGACTGGTCCCATGAATGGAAAAAATATAAACTTTTTCATGTAAATAATATTAGTATTTACTATTGGTAAAATATATAATGAAAAAGTAATTTGAAATGGATTTGACAAATTTAGCTTAAAATATTACATTTGACCAAATATTATAGCAATAAGTCTATTAGGTTTTAAGATATGTTTTAAGGTATCAAATATAGTGTACGACCAAATAAATATTTATATTTCCATCCAAATCATACAAATTAACTAGTTTACAACGTATACTTGTTTTAGTGCAACCATATAATGGAAGATTTTATGTGGGAGATAAGCCATTTAGCACTAAAGACAGCCGCAACTCTTCATTTAAATATTAGTTTTAATTACATGATTCTAATAAACAGGGGGTACTCATGTGTATGGGCAGAAGTGCACACGCCCCTTCTAGATTTAGCCAAAAGGAAAAATTATTTTGCGTCAAAAACATAATTTACAATGCAACAATTGTTACACTGACAACCATCTCACAGTCAGTGACTGTGATTTTCAATGGTTACTTTATTTTCCCTAAACTCAAATAGTTCACCATAGTTTGTTTTTGAACACATTTGGGCCCACATTAATTGTGACTAAGACCCCTAGAGGAGGATATAATATGGTGAAAGAGATGATTTTTATTGGTAAGGTAGTTTCAGGAAACAAGTTTTCTGTATCTGCTGGTCCATATGTGTAGTCCATTGAGCATAATTATTTCCAATAATACTTTGCTTTGCAGGTAAAAATGACATATTGCCAATTGCGTTCGGGATCCCCTATTTATGTATTCATGTGCAGTGGTCTAGAAATATTGGATATTGATGTGGATGACACACACAACCTTTGATAGCTTGTGCATTATTGCTTAACTACTATGCCCCTGTCCCAGTTTAAGGCCATTTCTTAAAGGGTAATCAATGCTTCATACTATGAATGCTGTTATTCATATTAGGAATGCTGAATTCTAGGCACTACAGTTTCTATGTCATTGATCCTCCTGGTGGATGTTGCCAATGCATGGTCTCAAAGGCAACCATGTGGCTTAATATATATTAATCACTTTATGGCACTTAATAAAACCCAGCTATTAGGTATTCCAAAAATGGTTTTAGAATATTATCATTATTTAATTCTTTATGTAGTTATTTATAACGATGTATTGAAATGTCTTTAAAAGCTAAATTATAATGTATGTAATTATATAATACTAACATACTTTATTAAGTTTAATATATATAAAATTTAGCTAGAATTTAAGAACAATCTTTTTTCTAAGTAATATCTTAAAACAATTAGTCTCATATTGTAGGTATTAAGGAAAAATACTATTTAGATACCAATGTAATAGAATCCTGCCTGCACCAGTGTTTCAGGTGTCTGACGTGTCAACCGTCTTGGCCAATCAGTGTAAGTTAGCAGACGCGACTCTGGGGTTGAGTACTTGGGATGCTTTGGTCCTCGATGAAGTTGTATGCCTAAGTCATCTATGTTTACTTCTTTTTTAGGCTGAGAATCTAGAGAGAAAAAAAGTTTAAGGTAAATTTATTAAACGGTCTATTTTAGTGGAGTGAAAAATTAATAATGTAGTTGGCAGTAGCCTTTGATTATTATGAGGACCAATAATAAATAACCACAATTTAAAAAAATTATAAATAAGTATTTAATTATGGCTACCTTAATGGTAACTGTGGAACTCAAACCTAAACAAAGAGTAGTTTTCATTTAATTCAGGACCTCCAGGATACAATTTGATTTTTTTTTTTTAATATTGGGACCTGGATTAGGGTAGTATCATAAATATTCTGTGGACACAAACAATTTTTTATAGTTCCTGTGATGTTATTGTAACTATCTACTGGTAGTACAAATCTACTGGTAATCCTACACTAGTAATTTAATATCAAAATCAATTAATAAACTTATATTAATATAAAAATCTCAAGTACTGTAGAATTCTCTGTGTTACATTACTGCCATGTTTCAAAAGAAAGTTTTCTCTCTCTTCAGAATGATCAACTACTTATATACAAATATAGCACACACATCCTTTACCCAAAAAGTTTTTTTTCAAGCCATATATTTTCCACTACCGGCTTACTAGGCCCGTCTTTATTTCATATGCCTTATAATCTAACTTAAGACTAGGAGAGGCACAACATCCAGTCCCCAAACGGTAATTCATCACTTTGAAAGGGTAAACCCCCATTTAACCGATGATCAAATTTTTGGGCCGGGCCGAGAATCAAACCTGGGACCCTTAGCTCAGTAGACAGTCATGCTACAGACTGAGTTAAGGTGTCAGACTTTTAATACAATACTCTTTTTTAAATGTTTGTCTCTTTCTATCTTTATAGTCTGATATTTCTCTTAACAAATGTCTCCTATTATACTACATTATTTATAAGAGATAGACCAATGTCTATCGCGACTACTATAATCTAGTTTTGGTTGAGTTACTGTTCTTGATATACCGCAACTAGTATAATCTTGTATTTGTTAAGTTACTGATATTGATATACTACCACTTCTATAATCTAGTTTAGGTTGAGTTACTGTTCTTGATATACCGCAACTACTATAATCTTGTATTTGTTGAGTTACTGATCTTGATATACAACCACTTCTATAATCTTGTTTTGGTTGCGTTACTGATCTTGATATACTGCAACTACTATTATCTTGTTTTGGATGAGTTACTGATCTTGATATACAAGCAACTACTATAATAATACCCGCCTTGGTGGCATAGTTAGCTAACGCGCTAATTTCATGTTGACTCAAATTCCGAGGAAGAGGAGATTGAGGTTCGAATCTTGGTCGAGTGAACTGGGGGTTGTTTTTCAAAAATAGGTTTCCACTCTCCCTCTGTGCAAATGCGGGTTCACTTCATCTGAATTCAACCTTCCCAATTCTTAACCCATTAGCCTAATTAGAACTAAAACTGAGGTTTACTTTCAAATAACTTTGAAATGAACTTTAAATTTAAAGGTAATTCGTAACTGGTGGTTAGGTTGTTTCTGACTTGAAAGGTCTCAGCCCCCCTATGGTTGTGAACAAATGAGGGGGGGGGGGGGGGGGGAAGAGGGAGAAGAAAGGGGGGGGGGCTTTCTTATACACACCTCAACAAAAACACA
>CABFWO010003753.1:53526-71435 GCA_902155825.1 Timema genevievae
GGGGGGGGGAGAGAGAGAGAGATAGAGAGAGAGAGAGGATGAGTTGAGTTGGGATGTGCAACTTTGGAAATGAGCTACAGCTTATTAGTTTCTCGGAAATACATGAAATCTTTCTCTTTTTTCTTGAAGATAGTAATTCTAGATTCTTGTTAACTTTCCGTAAAAGAAAAGAGTAATATTTATTTTTGATATTCATTTGTATCAATTTCTCCAAATGTAATCCATATTGAAAATAATGTGATGAATAATGAATGTAGGTAGGTATTAAGAAAATAGAAATAATGTTGGCGTGGTTATGCAACTAGTAAATCATTATTCATTTAGGTATTGAATTTAATGTAACAAATATGAATAATACATTTTTTAAAAATAAATTTTGCTATGTATTTAAATTGCTTAGCCGTAACTAGCCACAAACACAAATGTTTGTTTAGAAGGTACAAATAATTCTAAACACACTATTAATGTCACTTATTATTTATAATTAATTATAAATATATATTTTTTGTTTGATATTTCAAGTGATGACACGTTCATTTTGACATGTCTACTTCCAGTTTGATACGTTACCAAAAGTAAAATCTTACTAAAATAGAATGAACAACCGTATTTGTGTGTTTTTTACTTTATCACTATCTTACAGGTAAAGAAAGTATTGTGATCGTCAAAAAAATCGAACTCGAGATTTTGATGATTCTCCTCGTTTCATGACTGCCGAATTCGAAAAAGTGGTTTTTGAATGTCTGTCTGTGTGACTGTCTGTCTGTACCTCCGACTAGAGCCTAAACTATTTTACCGATTGGGCTAAAAGTTGGTATCTAGGATTTTCATAGGGTTGCCCTGAGAGGTTTTTGGAATTGGATATCCAACCCTAAAATTAAGGTTAGTTTACTGAAGGGCAAAAAGAGAAAAAGTCAATTTTCTCAAAATCGGCTCTAACGATTTTGATTAAATTTCATTTCTTTACATTTATAAATATAAGCAAAATGGCTACTCTCAATATTTCAGCAAAATGACTTTAAGGGCTACAGTCTGATGTGTAAATTCTCACTTTTTATCATATCTCCAAAACTATTTGAGATAGGAAATTACTTATCATTGTAAATATGTAGATCTATTAATAATACAAATATTTTATTCACAACATTTTTTATAAAACCAATAACTTTCAAGCCATATGCAAATATATCTATTTTTTAACTTTTCAAACACTAAAGTTCAAGTATTGCGCCGGTAAAAAAAATCTAACCTGAAATGTTGATGGATGTCAACGTCTCATGACCCTCCGAACCCTACAGAGTAGTCTTTGCAATGCCGTATGTCTGTGTGTCTTTTTAACCCCAAAATTAAGAGTGGTTTGGTAAAAAGTGAAAAGAGAAACAATCGATTTTCTCAAAACAGGCTCTACTGATTTTGATTAAAATTTGTATCTAGGCATTGATTAAGATTATAAATAAACTGGTTATTTTCATTTTCCCATTAAAATGACTTTTAGGGTACTTTACAGGAGCGGAAATTTCCGTATCTCTGCAACTATTTGAGATACTAAATAACTTATCATTGCAAAAGTGTAGTAATATTAAAAATAAAAAACTTTTATATGAAATATATGTTTATAAAACCAACCGTTTCTGAGATATTGGCAAATATATTAATACAATTTTGTGAGCTTTAGTTATAAAGAGATCCTACTTAAGTTTTAACGCGATAATTCTCTAATGCCATAGAGTAAGAAATTATTAAGTCTCTCAAAAAGTGTATGTTCTCTTTCTTTCAACCTCTTAGGAGAAATATTTGTACAACAATGATCTATCTCTATCATTTTAGATCCAATAGTCAATATTTACCTATTTTATTGGTCTAAATTTATAAATGAGGAATTTAATAGCAATGTAATAACCATAGATGCACAACCCCTAATAAAATGTCAAAAATTTTAAAATCGAAGTCGACATTTTAATACAAAGTGTTGACCCAATATCAATATTTTTACTTTCTTACTACCTTAAAGTTTTGTGATTGTCAAATAAACTGAATTCGAGATTTTGATGGATGTTGACGTCTCATGACCCCCGAACCCTAAAAAGTGGTTTTCGCAACCCGTCTGCCGTCTGTCTGTCTGTCCGTCCATCTATCTGTCGGGTTGGAGCTTAAACTATTTTACCGATTGTGCCAAAACCTGGTATATAGGGTTTTCATAGGTTTACCCCGAGGAATTTTTGGAATTGGATATCCAACCTTAAAATTAAGGGTAGTTTCCTTAAGGATGGAAAGAGAAAAAGCCGAAAGATTTTGATTAAATTTCATTTCTAAGCTTTGATCAATATTACAAACCAAATGGCTACCTTCAACTTTTCGTCAAAATGATAAGGGTTCCGGTCTAATGCATAAATTCTAATTTTTAATTTTATCTTCATAGTCTTTGAGATATGAAATTACTTATCATTGCATAAATAAGGATCTATTTATAATAAACATCTTATACTTGAAATATATTTTTATAAAACCAAAAGTTTTCAAGCTATACATAAATATATATTTCTATTAACTTTGCCAACACTTTAAGGTAAAGTATTATGATCGTAAAAAAAAAAAAAAAAATCTAGCTCAAGATGTTGATGGATGTTGGCGTTTCATGACCCCCTGAACCCTAAAAAGTGGTTTTTGCAACGCCGTTTGTCTAACCCTAAAATTAATAGCAGTTTAGTAAAGGGTGAAAAGAGAAAAATTCCATTTTTTCAAAATTGGCTATAAAGATTCTCTATCTCATTTTAGACTCAACAGTCAATAATTACCTATTTAATTGGTCAAAATTTATAAAAGAGAAATTTAATAGCAATGCAATAACCATAAGATATCCCCTAGTAAAATGACAAAAATTTTAACCGGAAGTCAAAATTTGAATACAAAAAGTTGACCTTTGGGGACCCAATATCAATATTTTGTATTGATCCAAAGATACAAATGAAGACAAATTCTTTAAAAATAAAATTATGGAATTTAAAACCATGAATAAAAAATGTTTTACGTATGTATAGTGCAATTTGTTCTCTGGTTTGCTAGTGTTTATTTATATTACGAATTTTGAGTAAATATCTCCAGTTCTAAAAAAATAGAGCGAGAAAGTTTATGTGGAGTTCCGTACAATTTATTTCTTCCAAATTTGTACTCATGATTTTAACATTTTTGAAATCAAAATGTCCATAAAATCTAACAGTTATATTTTAGTATTCACTGTACACAATTTTTTTTAAACAAATAATTTGGGTCTATAAACTAATAGCATTTTTCTATGAATGCCTAAACATACCAAAAATAGACATTAACACTCTAAATGTAACCATTATTGATTAACCAAATTTAGTTTAGAAGAGAGACACCTTTTATTTGATCAAAATAATTGGTCATATTGGAACAAAAACTGCCCGTTTGGTCGAGTCACTTTAAATGTACAATATGTATATAATTTATGCTCGGATCAATGGGCATGTTAACTTAAATATTGGGTTCTGGTTTTCTGGTTACAGTGAGGTCAAGGTTTGAATTCCAAATAGGTGATATAAGAGTGTTTTTTCTAAATTGTTTCCCACTTATCCTCCATGCAAATGTGGGTACATTTATATTAAATTCCATCTTTATCTCTAGATACTCAATAAGCGTTATTAAATGCAGATAACCCAAGTGGGTAGAAAGACTTGGTTGGAAAAATTGTATAAGGGACCTATTATGTATGCCTATATTGATGTGCAAAGCTAAAAGTTTTTGAAACAAAGTTTTTTGTCGGCCACATTAAATATGTAAGAAAATACTAAAGTTTTTGAGATTATTTATTCAGTTAATAAGAGCCACAAATAAAACTCAATCATTTTATGACTATAACTTATAAGGCTAACTATGAGCATTCTCAATTTCTTTGGATATGAGAATATATTTTTTCGTACTTGGTATTTGTGGCCCGGTTTCACAGAAACGCTGGCTAAAATAGATTGCAAGTAATAGATTCAAACAAATAACTTTTTGGTGTTAGGACACATGATTCGTAGATTTTTCTGGCCTAAAACACATTCACATTTTTAATTTAGAGTCTTTTAATACATATACATATGTAACTATATATATATATAAAATTTATATTTACATGCATATATCATGTAGAGCATATTTTTTTTGAGTAATACACATGTGAATTTGTTGTCATTTAGTGTGTAGAACTTATTTTAGGTTAAAACACAAATGTGAATTCAATTTCATGTACTGTTAAACTATGCAATCCTTCTACATATAATTAAAACAATGGTATATATAGGCCTACTTAAAATGTGACAGTTATTGTAATACATTTATAAGAATGTCTCATTAATTCACGAAACAATACATAATATTGAATTAATTCTAAGTAATGGGATTTTAATTTATAATTATAATGGGATTGTGGCTGTAAAAGTAAATTATTTGCAAACATTTCTTTGAAAATATTACAAAATATTTTTCTTATTAACAATACAAATTTTTAAGTTAGAAATAATCGAGTTAATTAATACTCAAAAATAATACTTTATCAAAACTGGTTTTGCACTGTAAATGTGTGGAGTTACCCCCTCCCCCAAATACTTTGGATACACTTAGCTCTCTAGATTTATGCTAAACAAACAAAATCGTAACATAACAATCACTTACAGTATTGCAATGAGTGGTTTGAGTTTCGTTTAGATATTTTTATAATTTAATATTTTAGTCACGTAATTTGGGGCCTGATCTAACTACTATTTTTGGCCCAATAAATGTCTCCCAGGAATTATTTACTATACTATTAATAGCTAGTTAACACATATACCCTTTCCCCCTAAATAACAATTATAGGCCTACAACCTTATTTATCATGTAAAACACCAAATATCCATTTTAAACAAAATAGTTAAAACTATTTTTTTAAATTGAATTTTCAAAAATCAGTTGTCAGTAAACTACCCTAATTTGAGGGCTTGAATCAAAATTTAAAAAACGCCTCAAGGTATAACAATAATATAATATATAACTATTAAAGTTTGAAAGAAATCCATCAAATCTTTTTCTCTTGAGCCCCAGGGACATACAGACGAGCAAGGGGTCAGACAGAAATACAAAACCCACCTTTTTGTTTTCGAGGGCACATAAAACGCAAAGATTAAACATAATCTCTAGGTAGAAAATTTTCACAATCACAAATTTAAAATTGTTTTCTTTGGTGACAAATACATACATCTATATTTCTAAATATTTAGGAATGTTTACCCTAGTTTGGTTAGTAGCTCAAAGACGTGAAACAAAATCCTTAAAATTATAATAAAAACACTTTTGTTAATTTTATAACATAAATATGCCTAGCTAATAGAAATTTTTAACCAAAAATGGCTGTATGAATGAATACAAAAACCATAGCCAAAAGTATCCTAAAGAGTGGCTATAAGAATGCCAAGTTTGGTTATGACAAACAAATTGACTCAAATGTAATTATAAAACACACATACGCGGTTGTTACTTTAATTGCTTACCTTTCTAGTGCACAGAAAAAATCATATATATATACACATATTTATATACATAAATATACATATATGTAACTATATATATAATTTATATTTATATGCATATATCATGTAGAGCATATTTTTTTGAGTAATACACATGTGAATCTGTTGTCATGTAGTGTGTAGAACTTATTTTAGGTTAATACACAAATGTGAATTCAATATCATGTACTGTTAAACTATGCAATCCTTCTACATATAATTAAAACAATGGTATATATAGGCCTACTTAAAATGTGACAGTTATTGTAATACATTTATAATAATGTCTCATTAATTCACGAAACAATACATAATATTGAATTAATTCTACGTAATGTGATTTTAATTTATAATTATAATGTGATTTTAATTTATAATTATAATGTGATTTTAATTTATAATTATAATGGGATTGTGGCTGTAAAAGTAATCTCGCTAAAACATTTATGTAAAAAATGCGCCAAGTTCTACACTGAAATAATTCTCTTTCAGCCTCGGAAATAAGTGATATCTAATAGAGTATCAAGTTCAACTTGCAATGGCTTTCAAAATAACTTTTCACTTATTTTTTACATTCTGTTTCTGCAACAATTTCAATTATTTAGTTTCATATATATTAAGATATATGGGTAAACATACATGAAATAATCAGATATGCCAGCCTATCCAAGTGTGCAAATGGACGAGAAGTGACAAGTTCTTTGGAAATATATTGGAAGTTGAACTTGGCACTCTTTAGATCTCACTTCTTTTCGAGGCTGTAGTGTAGAACTTGGTACTTTTTTAAATTAATGTTTTGGTGAGTAATCAATACTTTTTTTTAAGATTATTTATAAGAATACATTTATTTAAGTATGTACCTGCCTGCGATCAGGAGGCATGTGCTCACTTCTTATTAAAGTCGTGTGGTGCAACAAAAAGATAGAAATATGGAAAAGTTCTATTAAAACTTAAATGGATTCGAGGAAAATTTATTTATTTGGTATATTTTGGAAACATGTTGAAGTTGATATTCCAAGTACTTCTTATATGGCAATTTTAATTTTCATTCTCATTTTTATGTTGATTGGTTTAAGTAACCCACAATCCCCCCCCCTCCCCCAACACACATTTTAGGACACCCTGTTGAAAAGTTGAGATTTCGTATTTTACCCTTGGTCTATTTCCAAAGTACTATATGCCAATTTTCAAACTTCTAATTGGCCTTGCTCAAGTAACATCTGCCCTCCCCCCATTTTGGGAAACCATGTTGAAAAGTTGAGATTTCATATTTTACACTTAGTCTATATCCAAAGTACTACCTATATGCCAATTTTCAACATTCTGATTTGCATTGTTCAAGTAACATCCGCTCTCCCCCCAATTTAGGAAACCATGTTGAAAAGTTGAGATTTCATATTTTACCCTTGGTCTATATTCAGAGTACTATCTATATGCCAATTTTCAACGTTCAATGTTCTAATTTGCATTGTTCAAGTAACATCCGCCCTCTCCCTCAACTTAGGAAACCATGTGAAAAAGTTGAGATTACATATTTTACCCTTGGTCTATATCCAAAGTACTACCTACCTAGATGCCCATTTTCAACGTTCTAATTTGTCTTGTTCAAGTAACATCTGGCCTCTCCCCCCCACCATATACACACAAATTTTGGGGCACCATGTTGAAAACTCACCCCCCCTACTAATTCGTATTCATTAAGATTGTAAATTGATTGTTGTCACAAGTTTCTTGCTGTACACAAACTGTTTGCTCTATTTCTATGGATATTCTCTTTTGAGCTTCTCGATACAAATTCATACTTCTCTGGGTTTTTTTTATCAGTAGGATGCTTTCTCCTATCCTTTTTCACAATAAAGATTGCAACAAATTACAATACTACTGTAAAACACCCGTGCCAACCAATACAGCCCTAGCACCTGAACTTTGTGTTTGTGCTGGCTTGTTAGAAACTTTTCAGGTCTTAAGAGATCATTTAAAGATAACTGAGCCCTCCCCCTTCAGAGTCCTTTGATGCACGGCGTTCGTGTCGTCGTACGCCCGACGACATGAAACACCGCGTTCTCTAAGTACACAGGGAGCAATGGTTCTCTTTATGCAAACGCGGCAGTATATTTTACTGCCGTGTTCTGAAAAACATGTTGTCGTGATCTAAAGAATGCTGTACACCCGACGTCTTGAAAGTACACTGGGCTATATGGAAAACATACCATACCATTTATGCAAACACGGTGTTTTGTGTTGCCGGTTAAAAATAAATAGCAGGGCAGCCCACCTTGTTTCACTATCTCATAATTATGTCATCACTCATCACAGTATTGTTTGAATGGTTACTTGGACACACATATATTTTTCTTGTGTGTTTTGCGTTACTAAGTTGATTCATTTGTTCTCTTTGCTTTTTTTTTATGTCTTGGTATTTAAACTTTCATTTTATTCATTTCATTATTTTATACTTAATTTTATCACGTTTTTGTGCAATCTTTCCACTGTTCCCTTTGTTCCTTATTGTTTGTTTATAAAATTTGTTTGGTTAGTCATTTATTGAGTCCGGAATGGAAAATATAGACACGGAACGATTCACAGACGAAATAAGAATCAGACTAAGTATTTGGGATATTTCGTGTGAAAATTATAAAAATAGAGAGTATAAACGAGAACAGTCAATAGAGGTGTGCAAAATATTCTATATAGACTATCAAGGAATGAATGCAAAAGACAAAGTGAAAATGGGTAAGTTATGATTAAATAACTATGCATAAAATAAAAATTTAGCATAATATAAAAATTAATGTGATATCAATGATTTTTTTTGGGATTCTGGACTCAGAGGTTGAAAAATATTTATCATTTCGTTTGCGACTGGCCCCCCTGGGCCTTTCGGCCAAAGAAGGTTTTAAATCAGAACGCGGTGACAACTTTCAGAACGCCGCGACATATTTTAGAATGTGGCATTTTCATGCCGTCGGGCGTACAACAACATGAACGCCGTGCATAAAAGGACTTTCACCCATTCCGTATCCAACCAGGCAAACTTAATGGGGGTTTGACAAGAATAGAATGGAGGTAAAGTGACCTAACTTCATCTGAATATTAAAGAGAAAATGCATGGATTTTTTTATTCATTTTTTTAATATATATAAACACCCAATTACAATCATACTGTTGCAAGTGTAAACTATTTGCGATTATTATTGCCCAGTTAAAAAATTAAATTTCCTTCTCAATTAATAGTTTGAAGCTCCAACACATTTATTAATTTCTATCTAATTTTTTATCTAAATATTTCACAGATTTATTCAATTTTGGGTCTGGCATAATCATTGGCATATTGATACCTTAAATTTGACACAATAAATATTTTACTATCATTCATGATATATCATCAGAATAAGAATAACCTTTGGGTAAATGGGTGAAATGCGGGTTGCCCCTTCAACTGTAAAGCTCCTTCTTAAGCATATAACCCAAACGGGTAGTAAGACATGGTGCTAGATAAAAAATAAAAACTACTATAATCTTGTTTTGGTTAAGTTACTGATATTGATATACAGCAACTACTATAATCTTGTTTTGGTTGAGTTACTGATCTTGATATAATACAACTATTATAATCTTGTTTTGGTTGAGTTACTGCTCTTGAGATACTGCAACTATTATGATCTTGTTGTTACCACCCACTCTACTACCTCTTTGCTACAGCCACATTAGACTAAAAGGAAGGTGGGGGTAAACTACAGAAGATATAAAAAGTAAAACATTAGCAAGAAATAAATAACAATATGAATGGTTTATTCAAGATAACAACAAATGAAACCATAATTTACATGGCCTCATAAGTCCATCGGAGTATGTTGAAAATCAAATACATAATAACATATCATTAGTAAAGTGCAGTTAGAATATGTGAATGTTTCAAAACTTTAAACATATCCTTTCGTCAACTGGGTCAGTCTGGAAGAGACAACAACTCGACCAAACTACAATATGTCAGATTCACAATAGTGAATATAGACAGAACAACCTTAAACGTTGAAAATTAGAACAAATTATTACTCAATAAATACCAAGCCAGATATTTATACGACTACAAAAAAGGGCCTAGTGGGCATCTTTTAAATTGTTATAAAAGTGTCTGATTCACTACAGTGAATACAGACTGAATAAATTAGAAAGTTAAATTTAATATCACACAGATATTTCAAGGAACACAAGAATTTGGCTTACTGACCTTAAGTCAAACTCCCATGGGACTATTAAATGTTGACACAACTAAGGACGTTAACAAGATCCCTACTTGTTAATAATAAATAATATAAAATTGAAAAAAAAACCTAGTTATACCGCAAGTAATTTCTATTAAAATGATTTGGAAAATATTAAAGTCTAAATTAATCTATCAGCAAAATTTTATGTTACTTTAACATTTAATTCAAATAATAATCAAATAAGGAAACATTATCAAAAAGGGAGTTTACATTTACTAGTCTGCAATATTCAGTCAATTTAAATTAAATACTTCAAGCAAACATCAGTTCATAAATGTGGCAATTTAAAATATTCAAGTTACATTACAGACACTAGTGCCCAAGTGGCGCCAGAAAACAACAGGTGTCCCATAACAAAATTTAATTTTATAAACTAAAAACTTTTAGTTATTATTTTATGATGCCTATTCAGGCTTATTCCAAAAACTACTTTACTTTATAATTCAAAATTGAACAAGCCATAGTTTAAGTCTTTTAAACTAATATCGATGAATATACATAAAGAAAATATGTTATAATCCTGTAAATGTCCAAGTCCAGGACAGGAATTCTCCTGAAGGCGTAGACTATAATAGTCCATTTTATCTTCAGATTCGCCATGTTTATATAGGTACTAGCCGCTTGGGGTTGGAAGGTGGCGGATCTCCATATTAGTCAGTGACGTCCCATCGGCCATTTCGATGAACGCAGAGAAGCACATAGTCCATCGATCAAGCTAGGATTTGCGGCCCTGTCTTGACCACGTAGACCAGTTGTTGATAGAGCTCTTTTTTGACCAGTACACCTGTGACGTACACATATCACGCGATGTCTTGGCGGGTGATACTGTTTTGCCCGCCAGATGGCAGGATATTCGCAGTTCAGTTCTTGAGTGTATTTTTCGTCAGTCCCATCAGAATAACTTTGACCAGCCCGATTGGAACATCAGTTGCTGGCTCACCAAGGCTTGTTCATCCCACTCTTCAATCTAGGACGCGACGTGTATAATCCAGTCTTGAAGGTTGTTCTAGCCAGAAGATACAAAGGGTAAGTAAGAAAATGGACAGTTTGTGATTTTGGGGAGTTTATTCTTGTTTTATATTGTTTAATATTGTTCTTGATATAGACAAACTACTTTGGACTACAATAGAGAAATAGAGAAGGTTACTATTGCAGGAAGTTTATTAATTTTGAAGTTTCATACGGAGTGGGTAGTATGACTTGTAAGGAAAACTTCTTCGTAAAGATTAATATGGGGGGGGGGGGGGTAGTATGATGTAACATTACCAAATTTTACATTGTTTTGGTTGAGTTACTGATCTTGATATACTGCAACTACTATAATCTTGTTTTAGTTGAGTTACTGTTTTTGATATATTGCAACTACTATGATTTAGTTTTGGTTGACTTACTGTTCTTGATATACAGCAACTACTATAATCTTGTTTTAGTTGAGTTACTGTTTTTGATATATTGCAACTACTATGATTTAGTTTTGGTTCACTTCCTGTTCTTAATAGACTATAGGCTTTAAACACTCTTCTTTGCTGCATTTGTATGTTCAAGCACTGGAAGATTTAATTTTCAAGTACGTATACAGGTTATTGGATAATTACCTGAGATCCCCGTTTTTAAAATAATTTATAAGGTTCTGGATTGAATGCAGTTTGAAACTTGTAACTGGTTTTTAATTTAATTTTAATTCTGGTCATTTTTATTTTCATGTTTTTCCATACCTGTATGCATCTAATATTTTATAATTCCCGAGTTTTTCCTATAGTTGAGGCAGTTTGGCTCAAACTTTTACACCAAGCCCGACATTTGCAATATCTATAACTGAAAACACCAGTTCAAGAGTTTCTATTTCCAATTCTTACTATTGGCTGTAGCTATCTTTAATATTTTAAATATTAGTCATTAATGAACTATTTGGTCTCCTTACTTATAACCATAACTATAATAATAACCATACTAATACATATCTCTTGATCTATAAAAAGGTATTTTATGTAATAATTATAATTGTGAAAAAGTTTTAAAGTAACCCCTTTGTAATATTTTCAAAAGTGACAATAACCATAACAAGTTATACCCTGAGTAATGATCCCATACAATTCATGGTCAAATATTGAAAAGCCTCAAGAGTAATTTCCTCTGGACAAAATGTTGTATATCATTAGTATGTTAAGTATACGATAACCAAATTTATAGTTATTTGCAGCCCATTCTACTTTAAATATAAGTAGCGTCCTCATTTCAACAAACTTGGATAACTTTCAAGGGTTATTTCTAAAACTTTTGATATAAGGCCTTTAAAAAACTTGTTTCTTGACGTACTATATAACTTCAGCAGCAGCTTAAGCTAATTTACAATGTTGCTCTAAGATGTCACAATATATTCTCATCAGAAAACAACAAATAAAGATAAAATTACATTTTTATTGAAGCACCAATTAATAAGGCATGCTTATTTATATGTAACAGTGATTCAAATAAGATGGCTCTTCTTGTTTACAGCAGGATTGTGGAGTCTAAGTCAGAAGAAATTTTGGATGGAGTCAGATTCTGTAAAAAAATCTGACTCAGACTTCAACATCAAAATAAAAAATTAGACACTAGGTATACCAATAATATAAAAGCTCCAATTTAAGGAGGAATGATAGGATACTGCCCCAGTGCCTCCACAAATCAGAGCCCCCAAACTGTTGCACTTTTAATTTTTTTAAATATATATTTTATGTTCTATGGACCTAATCAGCCTGATGATTTAAGTGGTGGTGATTAAATGTCTTGTGCTACAATTTACTGCAGGAAATTTGTTGTTACAATTTAACAAACTTTTGCAATTTATGAAGGATTTGGAGGCGAAGGCTTGGCGTACTGACTCCTCAGCCTTGGTTTATAGGCTAAAATGTGAACAATAAGGAGAATTGGATTTAAATAAAATAACATTTTCTGGCTTATTTAATTAGTATTTATTAAAATATAAAGTTTAATACATGCAGTAATGAATATTTAAATGAATACTAATTGATTTAATGTTTAAGCATCCAATTAAGAATTATCTTCCATTTTTAAATTATTGACATGGCTTTACAACTTTCTTGGTAAATTGGTATAAAAAATGCCATTACATTATAGAAATAAGTGAGAAAGACACGTCAAATCTAAAATAGTATAAAATAGTGCCACTACAGTTGTAGTGGGCTAACCAGTCAAGCCCCGTAAGACCTAAATCAACTAACAAGAATAACATTTCTCAAAATAAAATGTATATAAATTTCTAAATACGTGCACATGCATATGTATAACTCCATTTGTTACATACCATGCCACAACAATGTCGCTGAACAAGAACAGCTCCATCAGATGTGTTCAACT
The DNA here is from genome assembly GCA_902155825.1 of Timema genevievae. Lineage (NCBI taxonomy): Eukaryota > Metazoa > Arthropoda > Insecta > Phasmatodea > Timematidae > Timema > Timema genevievae. Next base: position 66,704 of record CABFWO010003753.1, read on the forward strand.
ATTCTCTCGGCTGGCAACGCTGCACTTTACCATTTCGAGCTATCTATTCAACTGACTGAGGTTCGATGTAGCGAGCGGTTTCTGTGGTTCAAGTCTATGTTCTGATTTGAACATAATTGGGCGTCATTCCCCCCTTCTTCTCTCCCATGGTTCATCTGGCTCAGCCACTATAAAATACCATGGTTCGCTGGGCAAGGACACACTTTTACATTATTAGTCCAGGATACTACATGTTCCATGTCTCTTCACTCAGAACATATCTACAGCACCAAGGTGGCCACGACGATGCTGCCGATGGACAGAAGTAACTTGCCGTAATGTTATACTTTCAGATTGATAGGGAGTAGGCGGCTTCATCAGTCATTATGTAGGTTTAAGGAACTGTTTCCACGTTCATGAGAGTATCTGTAGCTCTCGTGGGTATATTTTATGTCATGTAGTTTAGTCTTTAACTTTTTATGGCACACTGTACTTATCTTCAGTGATGTCTCGCATCACTGTTATATGCTCGGTCCTTCAGACCAGCTGCTTAGATAAAAGTATGTCCCACTCCTTGGCCTGTACGACCATGTTGTAGTCTGCAGGGCCTTCAGGAATGAAAGGGGCCATTTAGGTTGTTCCAGGCCTAATGGTTATACCTAGTTAGGTATTGGTTGGCGTTCCTGGAGTAAATCTGGGCGCCTAATGCCTTATTGTTGTTCACCTTGTTACGGTGCTCAATTGTGGGTCTTTCTGCCCATCTGAAATGGCTCGCGTTTATTATGTGATTTAAATATTGTAGTTCACCTTGTTGCGGTGCTCAAATTGTGGGTCTCTCTGCCCTTCTAGGCATGGCTCGCGTTTATTGAGTGATTTAAATATTGTTGTACACCTTGTTCCAGTGCTCAACTTGTGGGTCTTTCTGCCCATCTGGCATGGCTCACGTTCTTTATATGTTTTTGATATTGTTACCTTGCGAGGTCGTTTCTTGCCCTCTTCATTGATCACTGAACTTTTATGGATTTAATTTCCTTGATCCTGGTTAAAAAAAACGATTGGTTGCTTGCCAGGTCATATTGTGCTCGGGCCTAGAACCCTAAATTGAAACTTTCACTTGTTGTTTAGCCAGAATATGTATGACCGGAATAAACTCTCAATTTCTCATAACCTTTGTAGCTCAGCTGAGAAAGATCAAGCTAGCTTCAGTAGCGTGGGTGGTCTTCTTCCCTCAAAGTATGGCTGCAGATTTGTTTCGCTAAACTAACCCTACTTTGCTTGCAAGTAATTAGTTGCAACTAATTAACTTACAATCGTATTGTGTAGAACTTTTAAGTATATGTTATTGTTTTATGACTGATGCAGCAATTGTATTTTAGAAGGAAACTACCTGTATATAGCATAAACAGGGACTTGCCTGTTGTGCACAGATATTGGCGCCTCATGCTGTGTAAACTCCATGAGTGGGGTCACTTGTTTTCTTGTATAAGAGTCATTGATTTTAGGGTATCATTACAGGCCTATTCTTGACAAAATGGATAGTGCTTTGATATTTCTTTATGTATGTATTGTTAAAATGGTCTCATTAAAGCTAATTTGTTCACATGCATATCTATCTTTTGGCTTTTACGTGTTCTATATCTATGAATGTTTTCCCTGTCTACGTATCCGGGGTCTCTAGATTTATCTAGAGTGCTAGTACACATTAAAGAAATAAGTGAGGAAAAACACGTCAAATCTAGATTAATATAAAACAGTGCCATTACTTTATAGAAATAAGTGAGAAGAAACATGTCAAATCTAGATTAGTATAAAACAGTGCCATTACATTATAGAAATAAGTGAGAAGAAACACGTCAAATCTAAAGTAGTATAAAACAGTGCCATTACATTATAGAAATAAGTGAGAAGAAACACGTCAAATCTAAAGTAGTATAAAATAGTGCCATTACATTATAGAAATAAGTGAGAAGAAACACGTCAAATCTAAAGTAGTATAAAATAGTGCCATTACATTATAGAAATAAGTGAGAAGAAACACGTCAAATCTAAAGTAGTATAAAATAGTGCCATTACATTATAGAAATAAGTGAGAAGAAACACGTCAAATCTAAATAGTTTCGATCAATGATTTTTTTTTAAACCCTCACCTTTACTTTACAAAATAGTTTATGTTTAGTATACACAACGCTTTTTATATTTATGTAATTTTATTTACATCAACAAGCTTAATTGCATGTAGTTTATTTCAAAGACATTTTTAGTATATAATCTTTGTTCAACCCGACAAGGTGTAAATTATATTGATACAAGGTCACATTGGTTAGAAATAGCATGCAATGTCATACAACTATTATAATAGTAATGAATTTTATAATATATTTTGAATTTGTCAAGTTTATATCGCATGTGAATATTTTTTTGAATTTAAATTTAAATAAAAATATCTCTTAAAACTTTTATAAATTAACTAACAAGTTTTTATTAGAATCAAATTATCTTATTTGAGTTTTTATCATATAACTTCCTCAACAAATCAAATATGTTACTCATTGTGATATGTAGAGTAAAATCATGCAAAGAAAATATTTCCTTAGTTATTGACATGAAGTATGATGATTACAAGGACAGATATTAAATATGTTGCCTTCATTATTAATTATTTATTATGCAGGTAAAGTGTACTATTAGTTTTGTATAGTTATGAAACACCATTCTTATAAATAAACTTACCATTTTGAAGTTGAATAGTACAGCGAGCGGTGCTTCCACAAGTGTCTCGCCGCACTGACGAGTTTACTAGAAAATGCATTAAAATAAATGGACAGTTTGGGAAATGTCGTTTATGTTCCATTAGAGGGTCATCACCAGGTTCCCATTTCCCAACAGTTCCATTGCAAAATGCACATTGAACCTATAAATAGCAGCAGTACAGAACAGTAAATAGTAATAACAAGGAAATACCGATAATAAAGACAAACAGGAAAGAACTAATTAGGGTTGAACATAATTATAGCTGTTATCACAGTAATGAACAACAACAAACAAGAATAAATAGTAGCTACCTCCTTAAATAATTTCTTACATCCATTCCTGTTTCCAGCCTGTGACCTGGGTCAGTTTTTTATTCAAGCCATATATTTTCTGCTACCGGCTTGCTAGGCCTGTCAATGCTTCATATGCCTTATAATCTAATTTAAGACTAGGACAGGCGCAACATTCAGTCCCCGACCGTTAATGCATCACCGTGAAAGGGTAAACCCACATTTCACCGAAGATACATTTTTCGGCCATACCAAGAATTGAACCCGGCCGGGACAATTAGCACAGTAGACAGAATTGATTGTCTGACTCCTAAAGTAATGACAACTTTAAATAGTAGTTCTAAATATAATTACCATTAAAAAGTAGGAATAACCTTGATATGTTTAATGATAACTTCTAAAAACAATAAATTAAGAATACTTTCCAGTAACAAATATTGACTAGGCCTAGTACTTGTATGTTTAATAAGACATGGGCTCCCAACAATTCAATCTAAGAGGTAGAGATGAGAAGGATAGCTTAGAGATGATGAATAGTGAACTCACATTAGCATAGGGAGAGGATAATAGCGTGAAAATTATACATGGAAACTAACCTTACAGCATCCGACTGGGATATGAGCCTCTAGCTCATCAAATTAATTTGTAGGGTGAGTAATATTTAAATAAGAAACAATGAGTATTAGTAAAACATGTTACAAACTAAGACTAAGGGCCAGTTACATAGTCAAACTTAGCATACCTAAAGTGCAAGTCGATACTAAATACAGGACGACACCTACCTAGACCAAAATGGAATGGGCCAGTTTCGCATATGAAACTGGCCCATTCCATTCAATTTCAGGTAGGTGACGTCTTGTATTTAGTATAGCGCCGCACTTGAGGCGTACTAATTCTGACTATGAAACTGGCCCTTAGACTTGTGCACTTGGGAATTACTATTTCACTCTTATTTATAACTATCCCAGTTTCTTGGTAAAAACTTATAGTAAGTTAGTTCCAATGAATTATTTCTTATATAATAATTGAATAGTATTAGAGTTTTAAATGCTTAGTTTGAATTAACATTTAATATTATAGTTTGAGACCTAAGCTTTACCTATACAATAGATTAAGCTAATATTTTGATGAGTGTAAATTTAAACCTGGCGGTATACATAGATCAATTTGTTGTGGGGCTGACACTTAGGCCAAAGGGTATTTGGTGAAAATTAAATTTAAAGTTTACCTACAATATAACATATATTATTGAAGAGCTGCTTGTATTTTGTTTTTGTGCTCTACATCTTGCTAAATGACCAGGCTATCTGCAAATTCTCACTAATGGCGCAGAGCCCTGCTTTTATGGTGAATAAAAAAGCCCAATTTTGTTTTTAAGTTTCCCAAAAGCGGTGAATAAGCGGTGAATTACAAAAATCCTATTTTTGCGACGAAATTATCGAATTAAGACAAAAGCGTTAAAAAAGTGGTTTTTACCAAACTTTCATGATTAAGGTGACTTTGTTGGGTTAAAACTAGACTTCCAGGACTGTTTGAAACAGGTAAACTAAACATATTGAAGTGAAAACCAAAAATTACATTTTGTTTGGACAAAACGGTAAAAAACACTAGTCCGCAAAAAAAATGTGCTGTCAACTTATTAAAAAAGTAAGATTTAAATGCAGCTGGCCCGGGAAAAGTATGTAAAAGTCACAAAGACAAAATATTACATA